>MU184062.1:0-29187 GCA_016904865.1 Pissodes strobi | reverse complement strand
AGATGTGCATCCATTTATACCACCTAAAATTACATACTTCTGTTATTCCATCAGATTTTAACGTTTTCAATTACCGGTTGCCGTTGCCGAACTTTCTGATTAAAATCAAACTGTGAACTGTCAGATCCATGGCGTGACTACTTACCATATATGTTATATACTATTTACCAGCAATATTACAAATCAACATATTATGCAAATTAATAATAATCATAATCAACAAAAACATAAATATATCAAATGAAGGGTAAAGGCTGTGTGCATGTACGAAACATAGCAATGAAACACCTTGTATATCATGCAAATTTGCATGATATACAAGGTGTTTCATTGCTATAAATATATCAGGTGAAATGTCAAACTTTGGCACGCATTTCTGCCTCTGCGCATGTCTAAGCGAACGTTCAAAGTCAGCGTAAAATATTCCCGCTGAGAGAAATTAGCAGCAGCTGAGTTTAAGCAGTTTGTCATCAGAGCTGCTGAACGCAAACACTGCCTCAACTATTCAACTGTTGGCGTCTGGTGAACGCACCCAATGTTTAAAAAAGTCAGTGGCGCACACTTTTTTGTCAATAGTATTCGGTATGATGCCTCCCGAGACGCCACTGGACTTCATATTTTTATTTATATTTAGGCTAAATGAACCCCATATTATCACAAACAAGACTACTAAATTTCAACAGAATCGGTCAAATGGATATTTAAGATATTAAGAAAAACCGATTTAAAAAAAAAAAGTTTGGAAATGTAATAAACTGGTTTTTATTTTTTTTCTCGAAAACGAAGCCAGATACGAAAACAATTCAAGAAACCAAACTGTTGTATTTTTAGTTGCTTAATAAGAAAAAAACATAAAATATTTAAAAAAGTCAGTGGTGCGAATTTTTTTGTTTGTCAATATTATTCGGTATGACGCCCCCCGAGACGCCACTGGACTTTATATTTTTTTAATCTAATTAAGACTAAATGAGCCCCTTATTTCTACAGATAACACTACAAAATTTGAACAAAATAAGTAAAAGGATATTTAAGATATTAATAAAAAACCGATTTTTTTTTAAACTTTGACACCCTGTATCTTAAAAACTCTGCATTTCCGGATCCATGTTTATAGAAACTTTATTTCATATTTTTTAACAAGCAATCACCCTCTAAGTTATCTCCGTCTATTTTTTGAACACCCTGTATATACAGGGTGTTCTTATTTTCGTGGACAAGTATCAACTTACTTATTTTAAATATAATAAGGCATTCTTGACTTCCTCAAAAAATTCTAGATATATTTTAAATATAATATCCTATACCTAAGTCTAATCGTTTTTGACATATTTTGAATTTTATGTCACAAATGACGTTTGCAGTTCTAAATATAACTATCAATTTCTCCTATTGAAATCCTTTATTATTTAATTAGAGTGGGTTTCTTTTTAGAAAGGGATCTATTTTAGTGGTCTGTGTTGACATTTTTATAATAAATAAGTACAGGGTCATCAAAAACTAACATTAAAAATTTAAATGAAAAAATCGTTTAAAACCTTTTTATAATTTTATATTATTTAGCATTAAAAATAAGGGCGACTTTGTATACAGTTGTCTATTCGAAAAACTTGTAGTTTTTGAAATATTGACAATTTAACATTTTTCTACTGTAAAAATGTTATAGGCTTTTCAAGTTTTGTTATTAGTTGGCCATGAAGGTGAGGCGTGGCGGAAAAACAACAATCGAGCACTACAGAAATGACACTATTTCTTATCTTCTGACAATACACCTACTTGTTACCCCAGCCGGGACGATTTCTTTTGCATCGTGTATGGTAACCTATGGTGTTAGAATCCCCACCGCATAGGTAGCCTCCTATAATGTATCTAGAAATGTAAAACGCTGGCCAATGGTAGTGTTCTTCTCTATGCTAAAATGCGATATTTATAACTTGTAAATCATAACGTAATCAGGTGCAGTGTATCCAGAGATCACCCTGTATTTATTTATTATAAAAATGTCAACACAGACCACTAAATTAGATCCCTTTTTACAAGGAAACCAACCCCAATAAAATAATAAAAGCTTTTCATAGGAGAAATTGATAGATATAAAGGGTTTTCCAATAGTAACGCTCGATGTTTGGCGACAGCGCATGACGAAGTCGATAGTCAGACAGGTGCCATCTTTGGTAGGCGTATTCAGTTGGTCTTTATATTTCATTATGGAATGTTATACTATCTAACAACGCGTGGAAATGGTTAAAACTTATTATCCAAATTAATGTTCTATTCGGCAAACATTCCGTGCACTTCGTTCAATTTATGGTATCGACGGTCGTCCTTCAGAGTACACAATTCGCCGACAAATAAATAAATTTGAAGCAACCAGGTCGCTTTTCAATCCATTGAAAATATTGCTGCGGTCCAGGAGTGTGCGTGAGAATCCAAGACAATCCATTCCGCGCCGTGCTCAAGAACTTGGCCTTTCTTCGCCGTCATCTTGGCGAATCCTGCATAAGGATTTAGGGCTTCACTGTTATAAAGTGCAACTAACCCTGATTTTGGGCAAAAAATAATGTTTAGCGACGAGGCTCATTTCTGCCTAAGTGGCTTCGTTAACAAGCAAAATTGGCAAATTTGGAGCGATCACAACCCACGGGAGATTCATCAGGTCCCACTCCATTCCGAAAAAGTCACTGTATGGTGTGCACTGTGGTCCGGCGGTATCAGCGGTCCATATTTTTTTGAAAATGCATTGAAAATTGGATCTCCAGGATTCAAACCACCAGGCGGAGCCGCGGAGAACATTTTGCCGATATAATTTTTAAAACATAATGTACTCACATATGCTTTAAAATCAAAATAAATACATCTCACTTTCACTTATACAATTTGTTTTATTACATTTCGAAGATCGATCGTTCCTATTGGAAAACTCTTTATTTGGATGTGCAAACGTCATTTTTGACATAAAATTCAAAATATGTCATAAACGGTTAGACTTAGGTATAGGGTATTATATAAAAAATATATCTAGAATTTTCCAAGGAATTGAAAAATGCCTTAATATATAGGGTATACCCTGTATATATATTAAAATATAATATTTTAAAATTTTAAATAAATTCAAACAACTTTTGTATTAACCTTTTTTTGGTTGACCTCGTAGCGTAGATTCTGTACACGCACTCTACCTTAAAAGTCCCCCAAGGCAAGGATTTCCCCATCATATTCAACATCAACACTACCATGGGAGTGGTTAAGTTTCAACACCTTGATATTCTTAAAATCCTCAAAGAGCTAGATACGCAAAAGACATCAGGGCCGGATGAAATACCTGCCATCATGTTAAAGAACTGCGCCAACGAACTAAGACCAATTCTTTCCAGACTTTTTTCTCTGTCTTACCGAAACAGGATAGACCCATCTTCTTGGAAAGTTGCTCGAAACCCAAAAAGAGACAAGAAAATCACGCCATCAAACTATCGTCCAATTACCTTGTATCCAATAATCTCTTAAGTCATGAAATGAGTAGTCAATCAGCAACTACTCAAGTATCTCGAGACCAACAGAATAATTATTAACGATAACCAATACGGCTTCCGCGAATAGAGATCGACAGGAGATATAATGGCCGAGCGATTGCGTTAGATATTTCAGAGGCATTCGACAGAGTTTGGCATGACTGATTGCTCAACAAACTGCCGTCCTTCGAATTGCCAGCGTTCCCCCTGCTGCTGGCTTGCCAGCTTCCTTAAGAACCGATCTCTTCACGTTGCAATTGATGGACACATCTCAGACACATTCACCATAAATGTGGGAGTGCCTCAGGGAGCAATACTTTCACCAACTATGTTTCTCATCTATATCAATGACCTGTTAACCCAAACTAATAATCCTGTATATAGTTTTGCAGATGACAGTATCTTTGTCTCCCAATTTAGATCAGAAAAACCTTTACCAGCGACTGAGACGGGAGCAGATTACAACAATTAATCAAGATCTGGAGAACGTTCGAACCTGGGGCAACAGTAATTTGGTCCAATTTAATGGTGGAAAAACCTAAGCAGCCACGTATACCAAGAAAGCTAATATACGGCTCGGCGTGCCCTGACATCATTATGGCAGGATCGTCGAGCGCCATAGCATCTCGCTTTAGTGTGTTTGCCACTACCATAAAAAAAATTCTAAGAACTTCACTGTTGTACAAAAGAAGTATTGAGATAAACTGACATCCACGCGTGATGCATGAAACTGTATAAAATGGAAAAGATGACCAACATGGCCAAGTTTTCAATGTCCAATGAGGTAAGTTATGTTATTTTTGCGAAAACGTTCTTAGTCAAAAAACAGATCAACGGTTTCAACGTAAAATAAAAGGCATTGATGCAGCGCAAATGCCACAGTGTCAAAGTGAGTTACGTCAGCAATTATTGAGAACCCACTGCATCACGACTATTTAGAGAAATGCACATTTAAAAAACCAACTGACTTAGTACCACTCAACAATGGATGGACAGAAATTAATCATTATTACGATTTCGTATGGTTTGAAGGAGAGAAATTTCTGCCAATGGTCGTGATGCGATCGCGTCATACAGCTTCAATGATGATGATAGTCTCCCAGGCCAGTTATTTTATAATAATTTTGTTTAGCGACATTTACCCTATTACTAATGAGTATTAATTATCCTTGTAGATGATGACGTGGAATTTGATCGCATGCAGCTGATTTTAAATGAAGATAGCAACGATATAGATGCAGATGAAAATCCAGATGAAGATAATCAAAACAGTGAAGAAGAGCAATTAAAAAATTTAACATTAATCCGATGTTATGATAAAAAACACAAAATTCCTTGTCCTTTATACAGCTACACCGTACTTCATAAAGCTTAGGCACAATTCGAGGTCTGCCGTATCACCTAAAAATTTTAGCTTGCCTGCTTTATCTTAAATTGAACTAGGTGTTTTGTCGCCACTTCATGGTCGTCTGAGAGGCCGTTTTGGCGTCCGTTTGATCTGCCAACATTTTTCCCCTATCAGGCGAATGTAACTTTAATATACTAAAAAGTGAGCCTGCTTGAAATACCTTAAATTGAGCTAAGGTATTTTGTCATAATTTTATGATCGTCTGCCCGCCCTTCCCGGCGTCCATTTGGTCTGCAAATATTTTTCCGCTATCAGGCGAATGTAACTTTAATATACTAAAAAATGAGCCTGCTTGAAATGCCCTTTGCGACGTTCATTTGGTCTGCCAATATGTTTCCCCTATTAGGCCAATGAAACTTTAATATGCTATAAAGTGAGGCTGCTTGAAATATCTTAAATGGAACTAAGCCCACACTTTCCGGCGTCAATTTGGGCTGCCAAAATTGTTTTCCCCTATTAGGCAAAAGTAACTTTTATATAATGAAAAGTAAGGCTGCTTGAAATACCTTTAGTTAGTTGTTTTTTTTTCACTAGCTTTGGGCGACCAGGATAGGTAAACCCGGCCACGCACGGCTGCCAGATGGGCCACTCTACTTTTAGTAATCTTTCTTTTAACACCATTAAAAATGTTTAGCCGATTTGAAATTCCTTAACTAAAATCGTCGATGGCTCTTGGTCTATAATTCATATATCTCCTGTAGCTAAACTTGATTCAGAAATCTCATGTACTTTAATCAGAATCATAATAGAAAATTTGGAGGAAATTGGCTACATAGTAGTTTGCACAGTTCGTGACAATAATGCAGTAAACAGCAAGGCAATAAGTAATTTTTCACCCCGGAATGAACCTAGTACAGTCCTATTGCCCGACAAAGACCATCATTTTACCATTTTGACACTGTTCATCTACCAAAAGTATTTTTAACAATTGGCTAACTAAACCTGAGCAAGTATTTTTTCTATCCCGATTTTGAGACAGGCCAAAAAAAATGTGCTTGGTTTTCAGTGATCAAAAAACTCCATGAACTAGAAAGAGACAAAATCTTAAAACATGGGTATGCCCTTAGTTTAGACGCTCTTTTTCCATCATCTATAGAAAGGCAAAACATTAAATTAGCTTTCAAAATATTTAATCCTTTTATTATAGAGGCTCTCAAAGGTTTTGTTAAGATTTTGTCACCAATTTCCATTTAAATGTTGCGGGGTTCTTTGGACGGAGAAAACACACTAACAAATTTGATATTACTATTATTTATTATGACACCTTTATACCTATAGTGACATTTTACCACCAACCTCTTTTGATAAACGAGATATTCAAAAGTTTTTGTTTGAAATTTCATTTTACTTAAAAAAAAAAAAACGAATGAGGCGCGTCTAAGGGCTGACTCGCAGCCTTGTTTTAACCGGAAGCCCTTAAATATTATTTATGTATGCAGAAAAAGGTAAGTAAACTGGAATTTAATTTTTGAATTAAAAAAAAAATAGTGAAAAACATTATCAGTCATAATAGTCGCGCTTAATGTAATATTAGCCCAATTACGTTTCAAAGTAGATATGAAAAAAGTTAAATTTACAAAAAAACTTTTATTATATTTTTTCGAGATTTTTGCATCTAAAATGTCTACATAACGGTGAAATTTCAAAATAAATTCCACATTTAAATATACGCCTGTAAATTACCTTTCACTATATTTGATGACGTCACGCGTAAGATATTAGGCCTTTCTGTAGGAGGTATTGAAACTACACGCCATACATGCCTTAGATGAGACCAATAGAAAGCGTTTAGGCTCTTCTTATAAGGCAAGTTTACAACGCACAACAGAGCGTTCCAGTGATGAACATGATCCATCATTCGTAGACTCTTAATTTAAATGAAAAATTTTGTTAAAAGATGGTTCAAGAATAGCTGCGCATAGTTAAATTGAATGTAAAATTTCGACAAGTAACAACACGTGAAAACAATGCGAACAAGTCGACATCGTCACCTTGGCCGATATAAGTTATAAATCCCTGAAAAACTAAAACGAACCTTTAATTTTCTTAATAATTAACGTTGGCAAAACGGTCGAAATTGCGCCTTAATCCCTCTGACTAATTTCAGCACATTGTGAGTCAATTATTATACATATACTAATTATTGACAAGCTTATAATAGAATCTTACCTTTATAGTGCGAACGCGTCCCTGTATTTTTAGTACGTTTAAACATCTTCTCACTTAACTTAGCAATAGTCCGGCTATTTTTGTTTGACTGTCGTTCGAGAGTTTCTGATTTATTTGAAACCATAGCTTCTTCCGAACTGAACTCGTTTTTGCCATTGGAATCGTTGGAACTTGGCACGTCTCCATCGTCGCTATAAGCACTGATATTCTGACTGATCACCTTTTCATCAGAACTACTAGAATTGTTACATTTTTGCTCATCGAATTTTGGTGACCTAACGGATTTCGTAGAATAACTGTCCCTTTTTACCAACTCTTTTCTGGGTGTAGACACTATTTGTCGCCTATTCGTGCTAATTTGCCTTAGCGCAAATCCACCAGAACTGCCACTACTACTAGTTACCAAAGCCTCTTCAGAATCATCATTTGCAATCATACCTGAATCTGATTCCTTTTCAGCCAGCGATGGTTCCTGAATTTCACATATTCCTGATTCAAATTCATCTGTAAATGAACTGCTACTCGGCACTGACTTCACACTGCTTTCCTGACTTTCTGCTGAATCATTAGCCAGAGCTAAACCAAAAAAAAATCAATTCAGACTAAATAAATGATTGCAATAATAAACTACTTTTTTAAGAAATGTTTAACACCTTGTATCTTATAAACGAAGGATAGAACATAAGGGTATATAGAGTTTTCGAGGTATTTCTTGTATAGGAATCTAAAGTTTGTTTAAAAATTAAAGAAAGTAATACAATATCCAAGAAGCCGCGAAAGGTCCAATTTTACACCCTTGTATAGGCTTTTATATAAGCGTAGTACCTGCTTTTTATTTCCTACAAACATTATTGCTCACACACCTGCTTAAGCGAGGGTCTTCAACTTTTGTTTTCCAAGCGTCAGAATCGAGCCAATAATGAAACGAATTTCTCATAATGTTTTTAATGATTCGGACGAATCTAGACCCATAACCGTGGTGTAAAATGCGAGTGGAACCTTTCTTCAAGAGAAAATAATGAGCAGATGGCCTCATCATTCAATTTTGCGTTATAGTGGAGTAGGTAAATAGACATAAAGTAATAAAATATTCCAGAAACCGGGAAAGGTCCAATTTTACACCCTTTCTTGGGCTTTTATGTAAGCGTAGTACCTGCTTTTTGTTTTCTACAAACATTGTTGTTCACACACCTGCTTATAATAACCTTTATATTAAAGCGAGGGTCTTCAACTTTTGTTATCCAAGCACAGAATCGAGCCAATAATGGGACGAATTTCTCAAAATTTCTTTGATGATTCGGACGATTCTAGAGCCATACCCGTGCTATAAAAGACGGAGAGAACCCTTATTTAAGAGAAAATAATGAGCAGATGGTCCCATCATTCAATTTTGCCTTATTGCAGGAAAATAATATAGAGTAATAAAATATCCGAGAAGCCAAGGAAGGTCCAATTTTACAGCCTTGTTTCGGCTTTTAGATGAGCGTAGTACCTGATTTTTGTTTTCTACAAACATTATTGCTCACACACCTGCTTATAATAACCTTTATATTAAAGCAACGGTCGTCAAGTTTTGCTATCCAAGCGCCAGAATCGAGCCAATAATGAAACGAATTTCTCATTTTTTTATGATTCGGACGATTCTAGACCCATAGCTGTGATATAAAATATGAGAAGAACTGTTCTTCAAGAGAAATAATGAACAGATGAACCCATTATTCAATTTTGCCTTACAGTGGAGTAGGTAAATAATATAAAATAATAAAATATCCGAGACGGGGAGAAAGGTTCAATTTTACACCCTTGTTTATTTGAAGGAAGGGACCATTCAGTTATTTCCTGTCAAGGTACAGTCGACTGAATGGGGATTAAGTATACTGGGTTAGGACATCCAGGGTCGTTCCCGTAGAAGTACAATAGCCTCTGAATGAACGGAGAAGATGCCAGAGAGCTTGTGCCTAAAGGTGCCACCCATTGGTTCAAGTTGTCACTTATTCGATTAGCGCGCTCTTTTATACTGAAAATAATTGAGTTTTACTGAATGTTTTTAAAACATGTTTAAATAATAATCATAATAATTATCTTTGAAGATCATGTACCAAGTTCAAACTTTAGACTGTTATTTTTATAATAAAATTATTGGTGTACACATGCGCCCTCCCTCATTCGCATTGGCTCCCAATGCTTAAAAAGCTATTTTGCAGTGCTTATTGCTGATGAGTGTAAAAATAAAAAAAATTGTTACCGAATGACAAGAAACTTCTTTTATAGTATAAAGTTCAAAACTCATTGCCAATGAGTAGGTATATAAAAAAGAAGAGAAATTCCCTAGTGATTAAAGATATCTATCGCCCAATTAGATATATGTTACATCTCAAAGCACGATCTTGGCCCTGCCTATAGCTTAATTATTCCGTCCTGGATTCCAACCATTGACCACTAATGTTAACCCCTACTTAGTTCAGATTATTTACTGTGGGCCTCCACTCCGGATTGCAGGATGCCACTGGATGGTGCTACATGTACAAGAAAAAATATATAAACAAAACATGAACAATCAATATTGACATTTACTTCTTATTTTAACGTTTTTCCTCACTTCAGTTTCTAATTGCTAGGCTACTCACAAAGATTAAATATTAACTTTCATTTTTAGAATTGATATTCCATATTTTTTATACTTATCGTTATTTCCCGAAAGGTCGGTAATTGTGCAAAAGAATTAAAATAATAAATATTATTTACTGATTACCTATATATTTATGCGTATTTTATTTATTCTGTTACTTCTATGTTTCTATACTTTATGACCTTTTATTTTATCTCTTTAAGCCATCTGTTCTTAATCTATGGTTCAATATTCTCTCTTGCTTTACTTTACGTTTTCTCATATCTATAACTTTTTATTTTATTTTTATACTGGCTTATTTTTAATCCTCTATATATATTTACATATGTATTTGTATCTGCCAATACTTTTGTAATGTAATTATCTCTAATTTTTCCTTCTTAATAGGCTTTATGACTCTTAAGTTGCTCAACTTATTTTTCTTTACAAATTTTGTATATACTGCTATATGGAATTCTAATTTTAGTTCCTTGTTTTTTGCTGTCCAAGTACCTGACTTATGATTTTCCCTGTAAGGTACTTATTTGAAATAGTTGGTTACAACATTCCCTACATGGCCTTTGTATAATTTTTGCCTAAATATTTCATTTCCAATTCCATTTCATAGTTTTCTATTGCTTATTTGCTTTCGAATTTATCACTTTATTTCATAGTTACTTGTATATCTATTTTATTCCTCAATTTGTTCCTTTTTAAACGGCTACGTGCTTTTACTATAATTTTCCTAGAAAGCAACTTATCGTTAACACTTGTATTCCAAATTATAACTCTTTTCCCTAGTCACTCATATCTCCATTTCATTCCTCAATTTCTCCCATTTCTTTTTCTCTAACGGCTAAGTGTTTTACTATGATTTTTCTCAGTAAGGTATCTACTTACCGTTAACAGTTGCGTTTATTATGTGACTGTTTTTACTTTTTCCTTAAAATTGCTTGAAGTTTCCTCATTTTCGGCGTTGCTAATTTAATTATTCCTAGTTTCTTGACAATTATGTTCCCTTGACCGTGTCGTATCCCTCTGTATAATTAACTGTAAATTAGGATCTTTAGCATCTCCTGTACTATTGCCTCCCGGGTCCCCCGACTCTCCTTTCTCATTCTGGTCCAAGGCAATTTCCTTCTTTGTCACTAATTCGTGAATTCTCGGTACATTCTACTTCCGTGGACCGTATTCCTGGCTCTCTTTTTGCTCCCTATCTTTGCTATCTCGTAATTTACTTCGTTTATTTTTCTCGAGGTTTCATAAGGTCCAGACATCTTAGAAAATAATTTCAGTCCACCCAACTTGTTTTTGTTTTCCCTTCACTCAATTTCTTCTTTGTCTCAACCCTCTGATGATATTTACAGATTTTATTCCTTCTTCCCACAACCTCCTTATTAAGATGCAAAAATTTTTGGCATACGGAAATTTTATCTTTAACCAATTCTTGTCTTCTGATAGTCGACAAGCAGTCCCACATCTTCTTAAAGATCCGAAAACGCATTTCAAGCGGCTGGAGTCTTTCAGTCACGTTATTTGGAAACTTTACTAAAGGAACATTCTTTCCTATAGCCTTATTGATTATTTTTACACTGGCATGCCCATCAAATAACAACACACTAGTTTGATTGAGTAGATCATAAGTCAGTCTAAGACTGTTAATATTATGCCCAATAAAAACGTCAACAAACCAGAAAGAAGTTGGTTCTTCCATTCAACCATTGGAGGAACATGCAAATCTTGTCTCCAGGTTTACATACCCCGATACCCAGCGAGGTTGAACAGTAATACCTTTAAATATTATGAGAGGTGGTAGAAAATGTTCATCAGCTGAAAGGTTAGCCAGTACCGGTAGTGGATTTACATCCAGAGATTCTGCTAAGTTAAATATCCTTTTCACTAATTGATTGTAACTGGCAAGGATCACTTCTGAAGCTACTTTTATTACAGTTGAAAACAAATTGAACTTTATTAGATAATTCATTTTCCTGAAAAAGACATATATTAGAAATGGATCTCTTTCACACTTTCGAATCTTTTTCAGTAGTTCTGGTTTCTTAAAAGATGACGAAGGATATCGCTTCAAAAATGAGTAGTACCAGATCATTTCCAAAAACGTGTTTTAACACATTTTGATTTGACGTATTCACTAGCTATTGAATTCAAATCTTCTTTATTAAATGGATAACCCATACGAGCCCTTGTCTTTAACAGTTCTCAATATCACATTCTACAACCTTTGAAAGAGCTGGTCATATCATCACATTTTTGTACCTCTTTATTGTGATGTCGTCACCTTCAATTGGTTAAATCTAATATAGGTGTCTATAGTGACGTTTCTTCCTTGGTCCACTGTAAGGGAATATATGTTAAACATATGTTATCAAGTATTAATCTATTCCGCTCCATTAATTCTACCTATTTATCAATGGTTTTCAATGTTTAGTATATTGATAGGCAGTGCTTGAATGTTTCCTTAGTTTGACGCCGTGTTTCTTACAACGGTTGTCACGTGTTTTAATTGCCCAATCCGAGCGTTGGAAGTTAAAATAGGTAGAATGTACAATTTTGAAATGAGTTCGTTTCATGTTGTGTGAAAACGTCGGCACGGTGAGTCATGATAATTTTTGATCTCAAAATATCTTATTCATCTCGCATATTTTTCAATAATCCTTTCATACTTTAAATATGTAATAAAAAATTGTTTCCAATTCACTTAGTTATTATTTGGCTTTTGTATTGCATTTTCAAGTAATTGCGATTTGAACAATTCTAAATTTTTTGTGGTGACCTTAAGGTTCAATACCGATTTTTTGGTGAATAGTTGCGTTTCTTATTGGTCAAATTCGTGTAATTTGACAATGGTTTAATCCAAATTTATCGAGAACGGAATTATTTCGTCGTTTTAAACGGTCACACACATTATTTTAGGTATTTTCATTTAGATTTGACGGTATTGTTGGGAAGATTTGCAGAGCAGATTTTATCTTTTCCTGTAAAAGGTAGTAAATTGAATTTGTAGTAGAATTTCTCTGGGGTTTTCTAGTAATATTGTTGGTTATAGTAAATTTTTTGCTTTTCAGACATATTTCATTACTTTTTCAGTTCATTTGTAGCATTAAACTATAATTATTATTGCTTATCGTGTCAACGTTTGATCCAAGATGTATCTGCATTAATTTGCGTATTAAAGAGGTTAAGCACGTGTGTTAATTTACCTGGTTTATTTCACTATATCGTTTATCTAAGTGCCTCTCTCAAGGCGAGATATTATCTTATCTTTACCATTAATTAATTGAGACGTAGTTTACGTTCAATTGTTGTTTATGTGCCGAGAGCCATAAATATATATCTATACATATTAAGTAACAGAGATTACTTATCTTGAGTTATAGTAAGATTCATTTATCGAGAGTTTATACCTCTATTTAATTTCCTATTTTTTTTTTTATTAAAGTCTAGTGATTTTCTATTTGAAGTTGCCGAGGGCCACTGTTGGACAAGTTTCATAATTTTTTCATAATTTTCTTTCAAATTTGTAATTTCAATCATCATTTCCTTTGAATTTCATATATCTAATTAAAGACAAGAAATACCTTGAATAACAGTAATTATTCATAGTGTCAGTTAATCATAGTTATCTATAATTTTTGCTGAACTAAATTGTATTTTAAGTTCTGATTACATTTGCTGTAACCAGTAAATTTTCAAGTTCTTTGGTTAAAACCTTGTATGTCAAACTGAGGTCCACAGGATACTCTTCTGTATAATTTTTATTAGCAGTATACACTCGTCTAAGGCGTTTATTATTTTTCTTTACAAGTAAATACCGCTGGATGAGGTAAACCTCTATTGTCCACGTCGCTGTGCCAGACCTGTAGAGGGAGAACCATACGCTAAAGCAACCCTTTTGAAGGCATACATCAGCTCAAGTCAGCTAAACTTAGGAATAGGCAGAAGCAGGTTTCTAGTAAAGGTCTCAATGCGGTTGCATGGACATAGGATTGTAGGACAAATAGGTACGGAGTGGTAACCGAAAATTAATTGTCTGTAAAGACCAATTAAATTTGTTAATAGTTAATTTTATTTTCATCATATAACAAGTTTATTTACAAACCGTATTTCAAGTAACATTTGTAAATTAAATTTTCAGTAATCAATTGTATTTGATTGCATTTGTTATCTAATTTTAATTATATTGATCTCAAATGTATTAATAACTGCAGTGCACATGGTACCATAACTTGTAATTTAATCATATAGTTAATATATCATCTGTTTTTAAGTTGATTTCTTTGATTTATCGCTAGTGGCGCCTTATAAATTTTAGATCACCAGAGGAAATATTTTAACCCACACCCTCAAATAAACTAAATAAATTAACTTTTGCTCTATCTTTACAAATTAGCTGAGCTAGATATTCATTACAAAGTGGCTACACTAATTGGTTATACCACCTATAAAATGGGTTAGAATGAATTGTTCTACTTTTGAACCCTTCCATTTAGGCTTCTGATAAATTACTTTTGGGCAGCAACGATACCACAGGACACTCATCATGGTCAGAAGAATCCTAACATACTTTATTGACATACTACTCTTTCCATCATAAGCTGAGTCCATTGCTTCAGCTTTTTTTATTTACGATCTCCGTTTGCATTCAAACTATTTTTTTTTATTTCGTTTTTTTTTCAACTTTTTAATTTTTTGGAAAACATCTTATGTAGGTAGGGCTTCCCCATATTGTAATGGTTTTAAACATATTGTAACAAGCAAATTTTGAAGAGGCGACGTGCGACGTTCAAATAGGCGAGGACGTGACAACCCTGGAAGGCGATACTAGCCATGGTGTTATATAATACGGAGTATATACATAGATTAGAAATAAGGCGTAGAGATAGTTATTGTATGAATATCAGAGGCGATTCATGGCGTTATGTAATTTTGATGACTATACTGGCGAAGCCTTAAGGTGTAAGGCGGAAATATTAGTGGCTGTAATAATATTGGCGAAATAAAACGTGCTACTAAAAATTAGGCGTGTACAGATCAGAAGTCAGGATAACCTACGTATTGTGTTATTTGTTGTGGAGAATGGTGAAATACGCGATTTCGGCGAGTTGAATCGCATTGACGTCTTCTTTTATTCGTGAGTGGCGGTATCACAAAAACTTGTAACAAAAAGCGGCTTTTGTTGCTATCCTTGACAGTGCATTGATTTTTAACGTTTTGACGATATTTATATTTAGTCACGATAATAACGAATAAGTACGTTGTTTTATCGGTGATTATTATAAGAATTGTGGCGTATTTTAACTGTGTTTATTGGCATTGGTGTTTAGAAAACGCTTTTTCAAGAGATTGCCTATGGAGGAAGGCAGAAGTGACGGTGACCACGGCGAAGGCGAATCGGCAATGGAAGAAGAAACAGTCTCCATGGTACATAAGCTGTTGAAAGGCGGTTTGCCAGCTAGTATCCAGCAGATTGTGGCGGCCGAAATGGCAAAGGCGGCAAAGCAAAAGGCGGCCGTTGGTACTGGCAGTACCAAGGGCATCAGGAAAGGCGAAAAATCAGGTGAGAGCGTTCCTCAGGCGGTAGTAGAGCATGCTTGTAGCGATAGGGCGGACTCCGCTTGCAGTTTGGGCTGTATGGGGTCAAGGGCGAGAGCAGGTGGCGATATTATTGACCCTTTCGATCCTGGCAGCCAGGACTGTAACGTAGTCAGGTGGTTGAGCAAAATTGATTAGTTAGGCGATATTCATGAATGGTCGAACTATGAGAGAGCGTATTTTATGCAGGCGAAATTGCAAGGCGCAGCAAGGGGCTGGTTTAATCGGCTCGATGAATATGACCTCTCATGGGAAGACTGAAAGGCGGCTCTTAGGAAAACGTTTCCTAGAGTGCATGACTTTGCTCAGCTGCTCAAAGAGATGACGGTGAGGGTTAAATTGGATGGCGAAACCATGACCCATTATTATCATGATAAAATGGCGTTGATCGAAAGGTGTGAGCTTCGTGTCTGGCGCGTTCGTGTCTGATTGACGGTCTACCTCTCGATCTACAGGCGAATGCGAGGGCATTTGGTTGCTCTTCTCCTGGCGACTTGTATACTGGCTTTCTTTCCTCTTTTGACAGATATCGGCATCCATCAACCCATATTGTGGAATTGAAGGGGCGGGGAAGTCCAGGATCGACGAAGACTTTGCGGTCTTCCGAGGCGATTCTCGAATTGAGAGAGGCGTTTGGCGAATTTTGGGTACCCAAGGCGTATTATTTCCAACCGCTGGTGCGGGCTGGCGTTTACGAGCAAGGCGTTTGCTGACTTTTCGGCGAGGCGAGGTGTAAAACACCAAGGGCTAATCGTCAGGTTGAAAGGTGCATGTGGGTCTGATTTACGAGGTGCAAAGTGCGAATGGTCAGGTTGAAAGGTGCATGTGAGTGAGTCTGACTTGCGAGGTGCAAATGGTGAATGGTCTGTTGGCGAAAGGCGAGAGCTATGGCGATTTAAGGTCCGCACTTCTTGTGGGACATCAAAAGGCGAGTGAAAACCAGACAAAGGCGTAATATAAAGGTGATATTCGATAAAAGGCGTAAGGTTGCAATCGCAGGCGAAACCCGTAGAGTAGTCGATTTGGTATTATGGTGAATGCACAGTTCGATAAGATCTGGTTGATTTACTGGCGAGTTAAATTAATGAGGGCATTAATTGTTACAGGATGGCCGAATGTAACAAGCAAATTTTGGAGAGGCGATGTGCGACGTTCAAATAGGCGAGGACGTGACAACCCTGGAAAGCGAATCTAGCCATGGTGTTATATAATACGGAGTATAGACATAGATTAGAAATAAGGCGTAGAGATAGTTATTGTATGAATAACAGAGGCGATTCATGGCGTTATATAATTATGATGACTATACTGGCGAAGCTTTAAGGTGTAAGGCTGAAATATTAGTGGCTGTACTAATATTGGCGAAATAAAACGTGTTACTAAAAATTAGGGGTTTGCAATATAATTTTTGGCTGTATTTTAAGAATGGAGTGGAATTCTTCACTTATTGTACTTAAACGCTTGAAAATATATTTATTATTTAGCTAGAAGTTTTGGTTTTTGAGGTTTTTTTGAGAACCTGATGACTTTTATGAATCATTCGCCTTTCAGAAGTGTTATAAAGCAAATCCTTTTGTGCCTCAGAATTGCCACGACCTTTCTCATTTGTGTCTGGTGCGTAGAAACCAACATGCATTCCTGAACCACTTACTTTTCAGGAGATTTGTGAAATAGTTGCTTCTATACTTCAGAGTCACCATGACTATTTTTATTTATATCTGGATTTGTAGGGATTGATGGGTGTGAAATGAATGCTGCTGCAAAATATGAACTTGATGATGATGATGGGGTTTTGGATAACATCATATTGTGTTGTAGTAGTTGCCATTTTTGTGAGTGCTAAAGGATTCAACTGATTTTATGGGCACTTGGACTTATCAACAGTAACAGTCCTGTGATGATATTTGCAGACTTCATTCCTTCTTGCCACAACTTCCCCATTTAGATGCCAAAATGTTTTTGACATACATTTTAAGTCTTGTCTTCTGGTAGTCGGCAAGCCATCTTTCTCACATATTCTTTACTGATCCGAAACCATATTTATCACGAGACTTGAGTCTATCAGTCATGTGATTTGAAAATTTTACTAAAAATATTATTTTCTATAGCCCTATTGATTATTTCGACACTGATGTGGCTGGCATGCCCCTCAAATAACAACACCCTAATTTGATTGGATAAATCATAAGTCAATCTAAGACTCTTGATGTGCTAAGTAAAATCGTCAATAAACCAGAAATAAAATTTTGGATCTTCCATTCAACTACATATTGGAAGAACATGCAAATCTTGTCCCCAGGTATATATCGAGCGATGTTGAACAGTAACATCTTTAAATACTCTGAGAGGTGGTAAAAAAGGATCATCAGCTGAAGCAGTAGCTAGTACCGGTACTGGAATTTCGTCCTGAACATCTAGAAACTCTCTTAAGTGGAACAGCTTTTTCAACTGGCAAGGATCACTTCTGAAGCCACTTTCCTCACAGTTGAAAACAAATTGAGGTTCATTATTTAGTCGATTTTCTTAAAAGTCTTGTAATTTCTTCATAGAATAGATCACAAATGGATCTCTTGCATACTCGACTCCGTTCCAGTAGCTCTGGTTTCTTAAAAGATAAGAAGGATGTTACTTCATAAATTAGTAGTACCGCTCATCACTTTGTAGATCATTTTTAAAAGGGGTTTGAGATATTTTGACTAACTATTGATTTCACATCTTCTTGATCACATGGATAACCCATACAAGGTCTTGCCTTCAAACAGTTCTATATGCCATATTCCACAATCTCTAAAAGAGCTGTAGACATTCCAGAATCCAACTTACCAATTGCAGTTTTTCGTCCTTTAATTATGGTATCCTATAATACTCCTGCACCTCATCATATGTTCTTCTAGGTCGAAGAATAATTATCATTAACTGCGCTTAACAAATCCTCTGATATCTAAGACGGAACTTGACGCTTTCATTTCCAATTTCGAGGCATTTCTGGAAAATAAAGGCACTTTAGTACTATTTCAATCATATTTAACAACTATTTACGTTTACCTCTGTAAACTTTTTTAGTGAGGTAAATGAAAATTATAAATATCTACTCTTAAAAGTTACAGATTTCAATGTTTGCACTAAAACATAAACAATGAATTATACTTTAAAAGTTATACACAAATAATTAGTTTAACTTACCATCATTGCGAGTTTCCCGTTTAGAAAAAAATATTTTTTATTGAAAACTGCACCACATACTTCACGCTATCACCGAATATAATGGTATACTGCCGCCAAAGGCCAAAGGCTGGAAAACGTGTCAATAATTTGAAAAACGGTTAACTACCCATTGATGTTGCCAAACTCTCCTTCATTTTTTTAAAATCTTTAACATTTCCAATTACCCCTAATCATAATTACCCCAGTTGACCCTATATTCTAAATATTTAAGAGACTTTTTTGTTATATTATCAGAGTCTATAGATATTCTTAAACTGTCATATTATCTTACCTTCATAAATCCGTCGCTTTTCTGTACTTTGAGTGCATTTTATTTTCTTCTCGCATTCGATAATTTCTTTATTTTTTCCAAAGCTTGAATTGGTAATTAGTTCTATGGAATTATTCTCTTTGTTTTGCCCTTTTTCGTAATATTTAGATTTTTTAAAATAACGAAACATTGTAGTCTGGCCATGTGCGATTTCACCTGGAATCGATTCCGGTACTAACTGCCGTTTGGTACTTTCAAATTTATTTGAGGACACACTGTCTTCGGGACTGACCTCGTTTTTTTCACTGAAATTATTGGAACTGGAAACGTTATTATAGGTACTGATATTGTGGCCCGAAACGTCTTTATCAGAACATCCAGGATTCACTTTGTTTTGCTCACTTAAAAAAGATGACGGTTTAGGTGATGCAATGCTAATTTGTTGCTTTTTCAAAAACTCATCCAACTTGGGCGTCTTAACGGATTTACTAGAAAAATTCTGATTTTTCACCAACTTTTTGGTAGGTCTAGACACTGTTTTCCGCTTTTTCGTGCTAACTTGAGAATGGCTTAACAATTTTATTGGCGCAGAAACTTCAGAATTACCATCACTATCTTCACTAGTCAGGAAAGACTTTTCTATACCATTATTTGATCTTATTTCTGAATCCTTTGATTTACTACTTTCATTCGTATATGAGCTGGTACTCGATACAACGGCATCCTGCATACTGTTTTTCTGATCTTTCTCTTCCTCAATTGATTTTTCAAATTTAGAATAATCGCAAGGTGCATTTTTTAAAAGATTAGAACCCAAACGTTCTGTGTCGAATTTTTGGGAATATTGCTCTAAAAATGCATCTAATCTATTTGTTCCCTTATTATCACCGGAAGATTTGTTACGTTTAGGTAAATCCTTCTTGCAAACAGCTGTTGACTTTTTTCTACTGTGCTTGAAATAGGCTTCAGAATTTCTTGACGATTTTCTATATTCTTTCATACTATTTCGATTGTCTTTACTGCTTAAAATAATTCCTCTTTCTTTTAAAATAGGTGTTGTAGTAGTAACATCATCAGGTGAATCCCCAAATATGAACTTAGACATTCCAAGTGTTTTTAAATGCCGTACAGATTCCGGTTCTGCTTCTTTCTCTGACGTTTTTGTTCGAGTTTTAGGCAGACCTGTAAATTTTGGGCTTACATTTTCTTCATCTGATGAATTAAAACATATCATCTTCCTTTTTCTTCTTTTACAATCACGGGCATTTTCCGAGGACTTATATGATGTTGGTAGGTTGGTCAATTGTGTATATTCTTCTGCCTTATATGAGTGGTGTTGTAAAAATCGATCCAGTATAAAGCTACCAGAGGTTTCCATTTCTGCGAAAAGAAAATAGTTTAAGATATTCTCGAAAAGTTTTGATTAGTTACAGGACGATATTCAACGTGAGGCAAGTAAATAATTGTTTTAGTTTATTTATGTATCTAAATTGCTCGAACAAAAGGCACAATTTTAGCATCACTTTTACATTGCCGTATTGGTGGATTTTGACGAGCTCTTCAGATTCTAAAAGGTAGTTTCATTAAAAAGTTGCATTATTTGACGAAGATTACCATTAAATTTATGGGTTTTGTACCCTGTATATGTGTAACAGATCTGACAATATTGCTTGACATAAGAAATGTTGTTAACATCAGAGCAACCAACCTTTGAAAAAAATAATCATCAAATTTTTGATGGCATCCTGCTGCCAAAATGAAATGATGAAAAACAAAATTTGCTACATAGGGGCTACTGGTTGCGCTCCAATTACAGATGGCACTGACAATGTTGCCAAGTTTGCCGTTTTCTAGATACTGTACCTAAAATCATTTCTATCGTAATTAATTTATTCATGACATCACTATTACTATAACCCCAAAATATCAGATCTTAACTTCGTTTGTTCCTTGAAATATGACAACTCAATGTTTTAGTTCAAGATCACCGAAACGATCTAATATTTTCAGACTGGATTAAGCCCCAAAAATAAAATTTGTTATGTAGAAGTTACTGGGTGTGCTAAATTCAAAAATGGTTTTAGCAGTGTTGCCAATACTATGGTTTTTTAGATACTATACGTAATATTACTTTTTTAAGTGGAATCCTCCTTGATTCTTATCGTTATTATTTAATCGCATTACTATTACTATAACCATTATAAATATAAGATCTTAACTGCGTTTGTTTCTTGACAGATTGAGCGCCACAAGGTTTTATATCATGAATTATGTTCCTGGTCCAGAGTGCTTTTATGTTGAATTCTTACACTTTTATATACTTCACACTGTTTTTATAGTATTTTATAATTTTCTACGTAATAGTTTTCTTTCGAAAAGGTAGAAACCATCCGTGTTTGCTCTGGCCTCCGACAAAATCTGAGCGAACACCGCGGTGTCTGCTTTGGCCCAACAAAATATCAAATCCATTCATCATTTGTTAGACATAGTATACTACACATGTATTGGAATTGTCATGTGTGGCATTTTTTTTATATGTGTGTGCCAAGGCCACGAATGGCTAAGGCCTATAATGTACATGTGAGGGTACCGTGACCTGTTATATGGCTTATACCGTCAACGTTGTCCAAGTATAGAACCATGCATACTTGGTACACTTCACGACACTTTTAGACAACGCCGTAGTCAGTAGTACTTCCACGGTTGTTGTTACATGTCAATTTAGTATGAAACATGTAACAGATAGAGATCCAATAAAGACAGTTATTTCACCGTTAATAACTACATCTATTATGCTAGTCCGTCAAGCTAAATATTATACTACTTATTCGTTTAGATACCTGCATGGTTGTCGTATGACCCTAGCCATTTATCGGGCTGTTCCAGGGAAAATTGAGAGTTCTGTAGTCGATTACTCGGGCTGGTTGATAGTATCGATAGAGCTTTATGAACATATTCACTGGTTAGAACATAATTAACCAATAGATCGTACTGTATTCTGGCCATCGCTATCGAAGAGACCTTCAAAGTGTCAAGCATTTATAGCAATGCATTTCAAAACATTCAATAGTTCTCTTACCTTCCGAATAATCACCTCGATGGCAGTATACATTAAAACGGTCTCATGAATGTCAGAAATATTGATTTCGGAGTTCTTTGCGGAGTTATGCGGGAAATAATATTATAACATTACATGTCATTGATTTTTTTTATCAATTCACATAACAATTATACTAAGCTGTGTCAGATGGTTTCGCATGGTAGGCAAAGATATGCTATGACAACCAAGGTATGTCATGAAGACGTCAAAGTTTTAAGTCGAAGCGTCGTCGAAGTAACAGATTCTGAACTTTTTAAGTTATTGACACGGCTAGCAACCATCCAAATGTTTTGTGCTACCCTATAGAACTAGCCTTGTCGCGTCTACGTACGAGTAATCGCCGCCGGCCGCGAAGATTCAGGAACTGTAGAATTCTCCCGATTGCTAGTGGAGAATTATACAGAGAGGCCTCGGTTCGTCCGGAGTGATCGCGATAGATTTTAGATTATAAATAAATAGCGGATAGCGGCGAGTTGCAGTTAGTTAACCACTGAGTGTTGAACTGTAAAGATCTAATAGTTATAAAGTTATAAGAGTGTTTAGTGTTTTTAATTGTATAGAGTGATAAGGAATAAAGAGAGTATTAGTTGAAAATAGTAAAAGTTGTAATTTCGCCAGAACCCACGGGAAAAACGTATCATTTGGTGTCAGAAGTCGGATTGTGAAGAGACGGGACTTGAAAAGTGTTCTTCGAGGAGAGAGGAGGGTACAAGTACGTCAACAAGACCGTTTTGATTGGTGGACTCTGTGAACATTTTATAACATTCTCTGGTCAATACGAGGCAACAAATGGCAGAAATGAATCAAATAAATAAAATGTTGGCCGATTTGATGGAAAGTCTAAATGCTGAGGGGCCGGCTTCAGAGAATTTTGCAAGACCAAGAAGACACAAGGCAAGCAGAACAAGGATCGGCTTCAGAAAATTTTATAAGACCAAGGAAGATGAAAAGCAAGCGGATCGGGAAGAAGATGAACGTAAAAGGCAAGCAGAACAGAACGGGCTTCAGAAAATTTTACAAGACCAAGAAGATAAAAGGCAAACAGAACAGGACGACCGGCTTCAGAAAATTTTGCAAGACCTATAAGACAAAAGGCAGGCAGAACAGGATCGGCTTTAGAAAATTTTACAAGATCGAGAAGATAGAAGGCAAGCAGAGCAGGACCGGCTTCAGAAAATTTTACAAGAACAGGAAGATAAAAGGCAAATAGAACAGGATCAGCTTCAGAAATGGATGCTGGATGTAATTGTAGGCGAGCAAGGAAAATTACAGAAAATATTGGACGGATAAAATGAGAAATTTGAAAAAGAAGTAAACAATATACAAAAAGAAGTTGGAACTGTACAAAAAGAAGTTGGAAATTTACAAAATGAAGTTGGAAATTTACAAAAAGGAGTAGGAACCATACAGAAAGTAATGAGAAATCTACAGGCAAGTTACCAGACTAAAAATTCAGGGACCCACCGAGAGGGTATTCGCCACAGAGCAGAATATCAAACCTCCAACGTATGACGGTCAAACATGCTGAACAATGGACAGAAGGCAATTTGAAACGGCTGCTGTTGCCAACGGTTGGAACAACGAAGAAATGGCTACATCACTAGTGGTAGCACTTCGTGGACCTGCCCTGGAACTAGTACAGACCATTCCCATCAGCCAACAGGAGAAATATGACATACATGTAGCAGCCCTGGAGAGATGATTTGGAGACCAACACAGAAGACAACTGTATCAGGCACAAGTAAAGTCCCGACATTAGAAGCCTGGTGAAAACCTGCAAGAGTTCGAGGCAGACGTTAAGGCCCCCACAGACGTCGTTCTTTTTCGGCAGGATTACCCGACGTGCAAAACTGTTCGGGAAATCCGGTCGGTGTGTGGCAGAAAACCGTCGTGATTGCCGGCGTTCAAAATAATCTGTTTGACTTGATTTTTCCCGACGGTTTTGAACACCATGGTGTGGTGGGCGGACCAGTATTCACGACGAGATTTTTAACAATTTGTGAGTGTTGTAGGTATTTAATGTATATAAAATGGCTGACAATACTAAAGAAAAACGTGATTAAATAGCCTTAAGGCCCCCACAGACGTCGTTCTTTTTCGGCAGGATTACCCGACGTGCAAAAGTGTTCGGGATATCACGAACCTTGTGGCGCCCACACACTGTTTGCTATTTAATCACGTTTTCCTTCAGTATTGTCAGCCATTTTATATACATTAAATACCTACAACACTGACAAATTGTCAAAAATTTCGTCGTGAATACTGGTCCGCCCACCACACACGGGCTGACTTGCACCATGGTGTTCAAAACCGTCGGGAAAAATCAAGTCAAACAGATTATTTGGAACGCCGGCAATCACGACGGTTTTCTGCCACACACCGACCGATTTGCCCGAACAGTTTTGCATGTCGGGTAATCTTGCCGAAAAAGAACGACTAAAAATCGTAGTGTCTTTAATTGTATAGAGTGATAAAGAATAAAGAGTAAAGGGTATTAGAGAGAGACAGAAAACAGATTTTTGGTAAGGTTAGTTAAAAGTACGGGAACGCCTAATTATTTACAAAATTCGGTACTTGGGGGTTTCCGGTCATGCGAAATTGAACCATGATATCGGCACTGTTGCCAAATTTCCCAGTTTTGCGCTACACGTAGCAATTTTGTAATCTTAAATTGAACGGCCCCATTTGTTTTTATTGCAATAAATTGGCCGTATAAAATTTAGTAGGACTCCAAGTTTTCACAATTTTATCTCTATTAATTGCTGAGATGTGACAACAATGCATTTTTAGAAAAAAGTACCCGAACGCTTAAATATCTTCAAAATCGCTGAAGCTGCATTTACAAAATTCGGTACCTGGGCATTTCCGGACATGCGGAATTCAACTACGATATCGGCACTGTTGCCAGATTTCCCAATTTTGCGCTACACGTAGTCATTTTGTTATTTTAAATGGAACGCCCCATTTGTTTTTATTGCAATAAATTGGGTGTATCAAATTTAGTATCAGCTCAAATGTTCAGAATTTTATCTCTACTAGTTGCTGAGATGTGACAACAACGCATTTTTGAAAATTTGGGATCGTATTAAATTTGGCACACTCAATTTGTTGCAATAAAAACAAAAGTGACGTTCCATTTAAGATAACCAAATGAGTATGTGTGGCGCAAAACTGGGAAAGTGTTCCGGTACTTTTTACTAAAAATGGGTTGTTGTCACGTCTCAGCAATTAGTAGAGATAAAATTTTAAAAATTTGGATTTTTACTAAATTTGATACGCTTAATTTATTGCAATAAAAACAAATGGGGCATTCCACTTAAGCTAACAATATGACTACGTGTAGCGCAAATCTGGGAAATATGGCAACAGTGCCAACAAGAGTGCCGATATCATGGTTCAATTCCGCATATCCGGAAACCCCAAGATTCCCAATTTTGTAAATGCAACCAACGATTTTGAAGATATTTAAGCGTTCCTGTACTTTTTTCTATAAATGCGTTATTGTCACATCTCAGCAATTTGTAGAGATAAAATTTCCATGATTTGGGGTCTTACTAAATTTGATACGTCCAATTTATTGCAATGAAAATAAATAGGGCCTTCCGTTTTAAGATGACAACATGATTACGTGAAGCGCAAAACTGGGAAATCTGGCAAGAGTGCTTATATCATAGTTCAATTCCGCATGCCCGGAACCCCCCAGGTACCGAATTTTGTAAATGCAGCTTCAGCGATTTTGAAGATATTTAAGCGTTCCGGTACTTTTTTCCAAAAATGCGTTGTTGTCGCATCTCATCAATTAGTTGAGATGAAATACTAAAAAATTGGGGGTCTTACTAATTTTGATACGCCCAATTTATTGCATTAAAAATTAATGGGGCGTTCCGTTTAAGATATCAAAATGACTACGTGTAGCGCAAAACTGAGAAATCTGGCAATAGTGCAAATATCATGGTTGAATTCCGGGTGACTGTAAACATTATAAACCCACACATTTTACACCATTTTGATATTCTTTGGGAAGATTATCGCAAATTCGACACTTTTACAATTAACTAACCATGGGAGAAAATTTTTTTTTATAAAAAATCATTAAAAACTTGCAAAAAAACTGCTATAATTGCTACTACTTTGCACTGCGGACTTTCAATTTATTATTTTGTTTTTATTGAAATCGCGCAGACGGCGCAGGGCAGGTTTGTAGACACCGCTGTGTTGCCAGATTTATTTTTTAATTCTATATGATTTTATTTTTCCGTTTGACAATTTTATGTTAGTCAATACATCAAAATTACAACAAATAATGTAAAAATAAAGCACAAAATTCAAAATAAAACAATAACGGGAATAGTGCGTGCGCGCGCACTTGGGTTCATTTGTGTATTTATGGATTAATCACGGGTCTCTAGTACTCTAGTTCATTAGCGTCTTGCCGCTGTGGGAAGCCTGATCGTCGTCAATGTTGTTTACACATATTTTCACGTCACGCGTTTGTATATATAAAACGTTTCGAGAAAAGCAGGCATGTGAGGATTTGGCTGAAGTGGCGAAGCTCGCGTCTCTAGAACGCAAAGTAATTGGTTCGACGCTCGGTCATTGCAAGTTTTTTTTTTATTGGATTAGTTAGTTTTTTTATATGCCTTGGGTTAGTTTGGGTTAGTTTTTGTTGGATGCGCCCCACAGCGAGCGGAGGGCATTGTATGAAGTGAAAATGTAAAAATACAAATGTAAACATTAGAAAACGCATGTAGGGCCATAAACCGTGCAGTTCGGCAGAAGTCGGGATCTACAGCTCCCCACAGCGGCCAGACGCTAGTCTCTAGTTCAACAAACGCAAACGTCACAAACACCTGATTATAAAACAAGCGCGTAGCGCGCTTTTCTCTTTACTTTGGTTAATTAGGGTGAGTCTCGGTTAGTTTCGGTTAGTTTTGGTTAGTTTGGGTTAGTTTTGGTTAGTTTAGGTTAGTTTTGGAGAGTATAGGCTAGTTATGGTTAGTCCGGGTTAGCTTGAAATAGTAAAGGAACAAGCGCGCGTAGCGCGCTTGTCTCTTCACTTAGGTTAATTAGGGTGAGTTTCGGTTAGTCTAGGTTAGTTTGGGTTAGTTTTGGTTGGTCTGGGTTAGTTTTGGAGAGTATGGGCTAGTTTTCGTTAGTCTGGGTTAGTTTGAAAAAATAGTGAAGAGACAAGCGCGCTTGCCTCATTTGTGACTTTTTCAAAAAATTGCTCTGCGCAATATGTAACGTGTCACAAAACACTTTCAATTAGATAGTATTACATGTCACACAAAAAAATTTGTAAAATTCAAAAAGTGCGCAAAGCAAACATTTACCGAGATTTTTTGTATTTTGGTTGGTTTGGTTACATGTGATTTTTTGTATTTGGTAACAATTATAATGTTACATAGATTATCGATATATATTTCAGTTTGGCAACACTGCAAACATTTCGTGTTATTCATTAGAATCATGCAGGACCGTTCAACTTTGGAACATATCCTTATTATAAATTATAATACAGTTTTCGTATTGAAAAGTAGTGAATATTAGAAGGAAAATAATTGTAAGGTCAAGTTTTCCAAGCAAATTTTACTTTTAATCTGTTCTAGACACGATAAGCTATGGATTAGAGTTGAAAAAAAAACTGAAATGGTTGGGTTTATAATATTTATTATTTATAATATTTAGAAGACCCGAATTCCGCATGCCCGGAAACCCCAAGGTACCGAATTTTGTAAATGCAGCTGTAGCAATTTTGAAGATATTTAAGCGTTCCGGTACTTTTTACTAACCCTGTATGTTGCATACTTTTTGGACACACTGTATATTCTTTTATTAGTAAATAAATATTTTTTATACTTTAAGTAGATAAAATATTGTTTAATTTTTTACATTATTCCGAATTATATTGCTTGTGATGTTTATAACATCGATGTTTTACAATATCGATGTTAATCACTCGATACATCGCGGCATCCATGCTTTAAAAGTCGATGTTTCGAAGGTACAATGTAGGATCGATAATTTCGATCGATCGATGTTGCCATCCCTAAATATATGTGTTTTTCATAAATAAGTTTTGTTTTATTCAAACAGTTAATTAAGCATTTTTAACTTTTAGTTAACGATCAAATACCTTAAAGTACAATTTAGTACAATTTTTGGTAAGTGATCAGAACCTACATCTTTAAAATTCACTGCGGCAACACTGCAGTAACCCCTATGCAAAATTTCGTTTTTCTATCTTCAGTCGATTTCATATTTTGTGGTCGATTTCAAAATATTAGACCGCTCCGGTACTTTTGGAAAGCACTGTATTCTGTATTGCAAACGAGATTCATGTATGTGTTATAATATTATAACAGGTTGAAGTAAGTACTTATTATCTATTTGCACTACCTCATAGAAAAATCAGATTACCTATATCCAAATCGCTGAAAAACTTTTAACAAGCATAATATAAATAAATACGAAAATAATACTAACAAATTGCCCTTACCAGAACGGTGGCACAACACTAGAAATTCACCAAAATGGCTAAAAAATACTAAAACACTTTTTCTAAAAGTACTTTGCTACAATGTTCATACCTACTGAATTCAACTGATTTACTTACAAAAGAACTGTCAAATAATTAAACAATTGTCAGAGTAAAACAGAGTCCAGGGCCCTCTCGATGACCTAAAAACCACAGGAAGGGTCGAAGATGAGATCAGTTATGGCGAATGCGCCGGATAGTGGCGGATGAGAACATTTACAGCGTTTAGCGTTTCACGACAAAATGGCGAATGCAAATAAATAAAGCCTTTTAATGTTCTCCTAACTAATTATTAATATTAAAATAAGGCTATTAAGCTAGCCCAATGTTTTTTCTAGACGTTTTTTACTACTGACAAAGTAACTAAATGCCATTGGAAAAGGTAAATTATGTCTAATTAACAACCTTTCCCGCATCTACGCCATCGATTAGAAAAGTTTATATAGCTTGATATTACCTCAATTACTTCCAGCGTATAATTTTCAATAAAACCCCCCAAAATCACCCCGAAATGTCTCTTTGACTTTATCACCGTCGACAATCTTTCGGGGTCGGTTGCAATTTTTCCACAATAAATGTGACTTTTAACGTAGATATTTGCAGATAACAGCTCATTGTTCGGCTTCGTTGGACGTGAATAGCGACCGCGCTATTTGTCGTAATTTTTAAATACAGATCATACATAATGGAGCATAAAAGATTTTATAAGGCACTTAAGGGCTACTTCACATTAGGTGGTTTGGCTATTCTTCTTGGAGAGTTTTTGCGATAAC
>MU184061.1:176385-220831 GCA_016904865.1 Pissodes strobi | reverse complement strand
ATTTTCTGAACTTGGCGTAATGGTTTACTCTTCTAAATCGCTTTCTTCGTCTGAAAAAGATAACGTGTCGTCATGACTACTTGAAGATCCCACTGTGATGACTAAACGGTCCATAACTTCAATTTGTCCGTTTTGTTGCCAGTATTTCTTGTCAATACAACGAACGTGTTTAACGTATGATTTCCAATTTTCGGCTGACTTTAAGTCAATCGCTTCTTAGTTTATTTAAATCTTTAGTTGAAAGTTCGCTGGTGTTTTGCTCTTGTATATATTTTTCACTGCTAAGGCATATGACCCCGACTATGTAAAAGGGCATCAATGCTATAGTTTTTTCTGTAGGCTTATTGGCTGAGGTTACTTCATATAACTCAAATTTTCTCCATGTAGTATCAAATTTGATATTTAATTGATACTTTATCTTGCACACCATACCACGACTGATTCTGGAAGAATCTTAGGTAGAAACTTCTCCATAAGCCATTTGTCAAATTTATCCTTATTAATCTGTCCATGATGGTCTCTAGTTGTCAATCCCAGGCGAAAAACAATAGCGGCACCTGAAACAAAGCCAGCTACTAGTGCGAATTCCATGAATAACACCCGTAACATTCTCGTCTTACCAACATTAGTTCACTGTCATATCTTTATCTATCCAGGTCTCGTCCAAGGAGACAATATTGCGCCCTTCTTCCCTATATTGCTTTATAACTGTAAGATACTTTACACGCCAGTGAAAAAATCTTGATCTCTAAATAAGCAATTTTTGTAATTGCATATGACACCATCGATCAAAAGCCTTATATTTTAGTTCAGCTTTGTAGTCTCCTAGAGCAAAATAGTATCGCATCTGCAGGGTTTTAAAAATTTTCGTTTTTTATTTAAGGGACTTTTTGTTTTAATATTTAAGAAATAACAAATATAATAATTTATTTAATTAGGTATTGAAACTGTCGTCCTGCTTGCGCCTAATATTACTTCAAAGGACCAGTAAACTCTTGTTGGATTCATATGGTTCCTTCTGAAAAATTCATGCATTTTGTTATTCGATTTTTCAAATCTTCAGCATTGGCAGGCTTTATTTTTCATGTGACCCAAGGCAGAAGTCCGTCTATTTGATGTCATCCATCTGCTGCAGTGTAGCGATACGCCGCCGGCACCGCGCCGTCTTAGTGGTAGCACAAGTTGTCATCAGGATGGTTTTTGACACTTGTGCCAATTAAATCCCATGATTGTAATAGCCGAGTTAAGGTTTTATACCAGTACGAACAATCTATTTTGATATGTATAGTGACAAGCAGTGTTTTGCAGATCAGTATTTTTTTTAATTTAAATAAAAATCTCCGACTGACGAATTACCATAATTTATTTTATCTTTATATGATAATTGCGGTCTTGACTTGTCAGGAGATAAAGCAGGTGTGGAAGAATTTGAGCGCTCACTATAATCTTTTCGATTTTTGTAATACTACTTTCAGAAACATCGATATAAAATGCAGCCCGTTCCGTTCGATGTTCATTGGGAATATCTAAACTTTTATTTTCTGCTATTCTATCATAGACATCATGGGCAATTATCTCACGTGCGGCGCTTCTAATTATTTTGCCATCGTCACATTGCAACGCAGGTAGCCGTTTATTTATAAATAAATCGCGAATATGATGCAGGTTTATGGAATAGGTTAACATGCCCAATGGCAGTGGACCAATGCGAAGTTTATTGTTTTGTCATCGCTAGATTTCGTTAAGTGTTTAACTGGCGCATATTATACTCGGCTTACGAGGCCGAGGGGCGGCAAATTAATACAATGCATAGATTAGATTTTGTTAATTATAATATACTCTGTTCCGCATAGTAATAACAGTGACCCGGTTCCTAAGGACCGCCCGGTTTTCTTTGCTGCCACGAACTATATAAGACAACACTATTAAAAAGCTAATCTTTTGTTCCTTGTTTGTTTGCGTGTAGCTCAGCAGACGTGCTACTTTTCAAAAAAGTTATATGAGCATTTAGTGTTATCCTCATTTTTCGGGACCCTGTATATCTTTAACCCAGAAGTGAAGTATTTGGCTTGCTTGAGCAGATATTAAGGCTTACTTAAAAAAACATTCCCTTAATTTCGTTTCGAGCATTATTTAAGAATAACCATCACATTTCCATCCAAACTTTTTCTGCCACACTCAATTTTAAAAGTATCCTCTCGACGTTTCATCCCCAATAATAGTTGGATATATCGATTAATTGTATTTGACAATTGTATTCACTTAGAGTTTTAGAGAATATTATTGGTTTTCCCCATTTTACCGTCAAGCAGTGATTGCCGATACTAACGTTGCTGTTTCATCAACCCTGAATCATACACATGCACATCGTCATCATTCGGAAAACGAACGATGCCGTTTAGATTTGATTATTTCAAATGGAGCCTAGCAATATCGTTTAATATATCCATTTCAATCACTAATAACTCACATTATACACGAATATCTTTTAAAAAAGTCCTGCAAACCGTTCTGATTTTTTCTGGATTCTGCATCACTATGTAGAATATGCTAGAGATTAAGAACTTACATGGAAGTTGGAGATATTTCAGGACGAGAGGACATGAGAAAGTTTACTGTGAATATTGAGGAAAGTGCCATTGAAGCTAAAAATCGAAAGTAAGAGCCTACGGTGAAAGTGAAAATAAGGTATGTTAAAAAGGTGTCTGGAAAAAAGATAAAAATGAAATGACAGAAAAGAATGTAAATTGCAAATGGGGTGGTGAAGCACTAATTTAAAATAACACGCAATGCTAAAAGAATTATTGAATTGATAAAATGATATTTGCGGCTCTATACAGTTGATAGAGCTGAACATGAGATCAAAGATCAAGATATGGAACATAGGAGGAAAACTCTCAAAGTCTGAATAGTTTTAATTACTATTTAAGAAAGAATAATGAGCCCATTAAAATATCTAAGCAATGTTTCTCAGTTCAAATTGGAAACAAGCATGGAGATCATCAAAAACTAGTATAAAGAAAGCCAAGACAAGAATTGGTAATGACGACTGTTTTAATGGTATGACTGTGAACTAAATGAAAAATATGATATGTCTGAATCTTAAAATGCATACAATATATCGAAAGTAGACAGAGTAAGGTATATTACTCTAAGAAAAACAGAAGGATGGCATAGAAGAAGAACAAGACATTAAAATAATAATAATGGTATGAATGTGAACTAAAAGAAGAATATGATATGTCTTAATCTTAAAATGCATACAATATATCGAAAGCAGACAAAGTAAGGTATATTACTATAAGAAAAACAGGATGTCATAGAAGAAGAACAAGGCATTAAAATAATAATAGCAATAAAGTGAACATCATGACCCTACTAGCAGTCCGAAACCAATTGCCTCAAATCATTATGGAAGTGAAACTTCTTTACGCGTGCCGGACTTAGAGAGTAAGCTAGTGAATGCGTTACGAAATGTGTGATACGGCGAGGCGAATTGAAGTAGAAATCGAGATATAGCGTTGGTAAAGAGAGAAAGAGAGAGAGTTATGCGTCGTAGAAACACTGTAGAAGCCAGAGAGAGGTGGTATGTTGTAAAGTGTTTACTTTGATTCTAAGGAGTTTTAATCATCTCCTGATGATGCTATCATGGTTAGCAAAACGCTTGTCGAATGCAAAAATTATATGTATGTCTTGTGAATAAAATAAATCTGCTTTTGACTCTTAATTTTATGCGCGATATCTTCACTCCAATGAATGTGTAGGCCAGAACGAACTGTCTCTGAAGCGTACAAATTAGACCCTAAACTCAATATGATGGAAGGAGCAGGGGTGGGTTATTTATATAAGACGCCCCTAACTTAAAGACGAAGTCAGAGAGTCTCTTTAAGTTGAAAAGTGAAGCTCCATTTGGGTCAAGCTTTACACACCTAAAGAGAGTTAAGCAATTTAAATTAATATTCACTAATGAAATAGATGTCCTTTGAAATAGAAAGTTAGGCGGCGTCGAAAATTTGTCAAGAAATTTGAAGAGAATAATAAAAAACGGTTAATTAAAAGTTAAAGAAAACAATTCGATTATCGATCCAAGGTAATTCGAAACTATTACAATAAGAATTTATTAATAAATTGAACGATTAATAAAATCAAAGGTAAATCAGTGAAGTCAAGTTACAGGTAGTTCGACCCGGTTCAGTTTTAAAGCTGACTAATAGACAAAAAGACAATAACTCAAAGTTACGATTAAATCGAGCCAAAGATAAATAATTAACAGTGATTAGAGGTTAAGTTAAAATCAAAAGAGATAGGTAAAAAAAATACAAATATACTTACAATCCTATTTGTTTGATCACTCATATTACAGTTAGATGGAATGAAACAACTAAGTAGGCAAAATGAAGCTTGATTTATTTCCATGAACTGGCGAAAAATGCTTCCGTACAATATTAAAGAAAAAATCACCTGGGATCGAGTGTAATAAAAGAAACGGTCTTAATATTTCCTACAGCTATTTAAATATAGAATTCCCTTTAAAGCAAAACTTAATTAATTTAATTAATTACGTAACGAAAAAAAATAGTAATATTAGGCAAACAGTACTTCTACCCGACGTGATCACGTAAGGCTTCAACTTTTTAGCCCCCTAGGAGTGCATATTAATTAATTAAACTCTAATTACAATACGTTAAATAAGCAACTTTCTAACTGTTTTAAAGCTCAAGGTTTCGTGCATGTACTCGAGAATGAGAGTGTGTCTTAATAATTAGGAAAATGCAACATTAAATGAAATAATAAAAATTGAAACTACGGACTTAACGTCGCGCTATTTTGAAAGAAATTAAGGATTCAAAATTACTCATCTATGACTTGACTATTTTGAAACAAAGTGGTAAGGCAATTAGAGGCACCTTAATAATAATATAAAAACTAGATCTCTCACACTTTCATCTCCGGGACGTATGACACTCCCGGCAAGTAATGTATGCCAACAGTCGCAGAAAAAAATCAAAAATATTAACTAATAACTTATAAAACATCAAGCTTAGAAATCAGAACAAAATACTTTTTTCTTGAAAGTAGTAATGGGGTAATTAAAATTAAATAAAGCGGAACTGAACAATACAGATAATCAATAATTTTTTTCTGTGTAACGTTCACAGATAGACCAACCAAAAAATAAAAAATCAATTTCCAGGGAAAATCAGGACAAAAAAAATCAATTTACCTGTACATATTCTTTAGAAATCTGCTAACGGTGGATTTGTTGCATCAAAAGATCGTCAAAGAGGACTTCTGGCAATCAGTGTTATGTAAAGTCCCAATTAAGGCACTAACAAATAACTAAACCAAAAAAAAAAACATAGCAAGGTATAGCCCAAAACTTCAAAGTATAGGCTGGACGATAAATATAATAAAATCGTTGACTTCCCGGCGGCGTAAGAGATTTTGCCGAATTCTTGAACAAGCGGTCATAATGTGATAAAAAATTTAAAGTAGATTAGAAAATTAAGAAAATCATTCAATTTGCAACAATATTCAGACATCGCTCGTCAAATGAAGGATTGGAAATACCAGGTGGTTAGAAATGCTAAACGGGACCGTTGTAATGTGGGGCACGGCCAGTCGATCGAGAGTAAAGAGCGAGATATAGCATTGGTAGAGCTGCTGGATTAAAGAGCTGACCATTGCAAAGACATTTTCATCAACAATTATAGTTGCTAATAATTATTAGCTCCTTTGTACTTTATACGCATACACATATTGTAAATAATACCTGGAGAAGAGCTAGTTTCTATCATGATGTACTAGGTAAAATTGATATTCGGTGCTCAACTAAATTTTGGGGCGTATTATAAAGTCAATGCCGTTCAAAAGTTTCTAAAGCAAATGGTCATAAACGCATCAGGAGATTACATAGCCGTTATCAAGAAAAGGCCAGAAAGTTGTCAAGCAAATCTCTGACAGCATACATTGATTCTTGGCCGGGGATATGGCAAGGACACTTCATTACAACGCAGCTGATACGATACAATTATTTAAGCTAGGCATAGAGATGCCGTGTGCATTTTCCTTCAGAGATGATAATAGGTACTCGTGTGTATGTCTACGAAACAAGGCAAAAAAATAAAACAACAAATTCCAATAAGCCAGAAAAAACTAAGGAAATGCATTAAGAAACTGATAGATAAGTACATCAGAAGACATGATGAAGTTTACTATCTACGGCGAATCTCGTACAGTGGCTCTCGACATCTCTAAAGCATTTGATAAGATGTCGCATGACTGATTGTTAAGCAAATTGATGGCATACGGACTACCACCGGCGCTGCTTCTATGGCTTTCCAATTTCTTAAGGGATCGAAGCATCCGAGTTGGTATATATTATCTCCCACACTGTTCCTGTTCTACATCAACGATATCTTAGACAGGAAAACAATTATATTTACAGCTTTGCATACGACAGCACTCTTATATGCTCATTCATGTCGCGGACTCCCATGACCGCTGCTCGTTCCCAACGCAAGCGAGAAAATCAGATTGCTACCATCAATGAGGATATGAACGTCATCGTGGTATGGGGTGATCAAAACAATGTCCAGTTTAACGCAGGAAAGACTTAAGCAGCTGTCTTCTCAAAAAAATCAAACACCGCATGACCTGGTTTTTCAATGACAGGACAAACGCTGACTCTCACCTCATCCAAGTTTCCTGGGCATCAACGTAGAAAACAACATGTCTTGGCGTAATCACATCACCAAAATGGCCAAAGCAGCAGCACAAAAGCTAGGAGCACTCTATAGAGCAAAAGAGAGAGAATAGATAAGACCATCTCTGGAATACTGTTTCCATGTGTGAAGCTCGGCACCCAAACACTTGTTCAAGATATTAGATTCCATACATAGGAGAGCAGTCTGTCTTATGAATGACCCAGAGTCGACTAAAAATCTTGTTAACCTCGAACATCGAAGAAAAGTGGCATACCTATCTCTTTACTATCGATACTACTACGGAAGGTGTTCGAACGACCTGGCACTTATGATTCCTTTCAGAGTTGTGCCAAACAGAACCACCCGTCAGACACAAGCTGCTCATCAGCATTCGATTCAGCTGCGAACACCTAGGACGTCACTGTTGCGGGACTCCTTTGTCTGTAGGGCTGCCTCGCTCTGGAATGGATTTCCGAGCAACGTCTTTCCCAGAAATTACAACCTACAGCGCTTACAACGTCCATCTTCTTCTGCGTACACGCTCCGCTCGTTGAGTGGTATGGGATCTTGGTAGTTCGTAATACTCGAGCAAACTCGCTCTACGCAGCTAACAAATCGCTTTAGGAATCTGGGAAGATCTCTTTTGTAGTGTAGGGAGTGGGTAGAATAGGAAGAATTAGACATTTCGTGGTATCCTACCTAGATAATAAAGAGATAACGGCGGTCTTCATCAGCAAGATTCTGAATTTCGTCATGATGTAGTAATGATCAAATGGCCAGCAGTTTCAGTGCAATGGGGATAAAACGACAACACAATAAGATATAGATAGATCGATCGATAAGTAATTGCAAAATTTGAAAAAAGCTTTAAAATTTACCTGAATATGGAAAGGAAGTCGCTGTAATAAACCTATTGTCTCCCTATATGTTATTCATTTTGAAGCTACACAGTTTGCTGCTTGGTTGTTTTAGTTACTTTGCTTCATGCTGCCACAGTGTGTACATTTAACACATGAGGATACTCTGTGATTTAATCTCTAATGTTTTTGAATTTTGCTATTGTAAATACTATTTAGGGACTAAGAACGATACAAATATATTAAACCCAAATTAAAAAGCAATGATTTTGCGATTCAGCTGTGTATTTGCTTAATTTTTTGAAGTATACTTTTAAGGTTGAAAATGGCAATATTTCGACATTTTCAGAACTTCATCATCATTTTACAACGAAAAATAGGTACTAATTATGTATCAATATCAAATATGATATTTCTCTTCATAAGTTACGTGCATAATTAGACCCAAATTCTCAATAACATCTTAGTTGAGATAAATGTTGCCACTCTATCTAGACTTACGGTTGTTGTTTCCTTAAAATGGAAAACATGTCCTGTCATGTCATTATAAGCTGCCACAATTATGTTAAGAATTGAAAAAAGTGAAGCAAGCATATTCGAAGCACAATAAAAAATTTTCTGCAAACTTAGATAGATATGGAATTCAGAAGCTTCAAGTTTATTTTTATATATTTTGCACTCAAATCATAAAGCTTTTTATCAATTATTGACAATCACGAATATATAAACGGGTTTTATTTATTGCCATATTCTATGGAAGAAAAGGCTAGGTTTTATGACATTCGTGCATCAGTAATTCTAAAGCAGTAAATCAGCCTAACAATAACACATAAAATGACATTTAACATGATATTCTTGATAAATTTATATTTATCATAACACATATTATTACTTAGTCAGCCATGGTGAATATGTTGCAAATATTTGAAAACATTACAGATTTGTTATTGCTATTTCATTCTAGAGAGTTTTTGTGGACCAATTTCTAAAAAGATGCACTATTCTATATACATAAAACAAAGTCGGGTTAGTTACACCACTTATAACTCAAGAACGACTGAACCGATTTTTATGATCTTTGGTTTGTTGGCTTTGTCTCCGCCCCGAATAGCAGAATAACTATTAAAATACGGGAAAAATACTCGGATAAAAAATTATACTCAAAATTAGTTATAAATTAGGCTTGGAACTCCTTCATCTTCCGCAATTGACAGCTCATGTCATGCACGATTATAGTTTTTTAGTAATACTTGATGTTCACTGCTAATGGCATACTACACATTATAGAATAAAAATTCAACGGAAAATAGTGGGAAAGTAGCATTATCAAACCTGGAAAGATATTGAAATACATAGAAAGTACTCGAATCGAAATATAAAAAAATTATACATAATAAATGACAACTGTCAAATCGATTGGTATCAATCATTCCAGATCATTCGGTCGATTAGTGTTGCCTAAACCTCGATAGTAAATCAACAACATTGAGTATTGCAATTCGGTGAAGGCCATCAAATACATCTGCAAATATGTTACGAAAGGCAGCGATATGGCGGTTTTTGGCATCCAAACCTCCAATAATAACGATGAAATTACGCGCTATCAAGTTGGTCGATATGTGAATTGCAATGAGGCGATTTGGCGTATATTCTCATTCCCTATTCACGAACGTCATCCCACTATTGTACATTTGACGGTGCATCTGGAGAATGGACAACGAGTATATTTCACCGCGTCGAATGTTGCTCAACGTGCTGAAACTCCTCCAGTGACAACATTGACCAGTTTCTTTGAGATTTGCCAAAGCTATCCGTTTGCAGGAACGCTGCTTTACTTCGAGATGCCACGTTATTACACTTGGAACGCTTCATCGAAGAAATTTCAACGTCGGAAGCAAGGCGATGCCGTTCCAGGTCATCCGGATGTGCGTTCTACTGATGCTCTTGGTCGTATTTACACAGTTCATCCGAATAATGATGAATGCTTCTATTTGCGGTTGCGCCTGGTGAATCTTCGTGGACTAACTTGTGGGCCAACATCATTTCAATCATTACGAACTGTTAATGGTATAGTGTGCCGAACAGTTCGCGCTGCATGTCAAGAGCTAAATTTGCTTGAAAACGATGCTCAATGGGACATGACAATCGCTGAAGCAATTATCTCTGCAACTTCAAGTCAGATACGCACATAATTTGCAATCATCATTTCGACATGCTTCCCATCGAATCCACGTGACCTGTGGAACAAATACAAGGATAACGTGTCAGAAGACATTTTACATCGAATTCGTGTCAGTTCAAGAAGTCCCGATCTTAAGGTGAATCAGGAGATGCATAAACAGGCTTTGCTCTTGATCGAAGGCATGTGTTACCTCATGTGCGGCGGTTTGTTAGTCAGGTTAGGAATGCCAGCACAAGATCGTGGAATGAATGAGCATTTATGGGAGAATTGGAACATGAACGACATGAATTATACCAGTCAGTTCAAGCGAATGTGCCCCTGTTGAACCCCCAACAAAAGGAAGTATATAATACATTAATAAAGGCAATTGATGATGGAAATGGTGGCTTATTTTTTCTGGATGCCCCCGGTGGAACTGGGAAGACATTCCTCATACCATTGATTTTGTCCACTGTTTGTGCAAGATCTGATATTGCGGTAGCAGTTTCTTCTTCTGGAATAGCGGTCACATTGTTAGAAGGATGCCGTACAGCTCATTCAGCCTTAATATTGCCGTTAAACCTTCAAACTAATGAACAACCGACATGTAACATTGCGAAACACTCCGCAATGGCCAAAGTTTTAGTAGCATCTAAAATCATCATCTGGGACGAATGCACAATCACAATGGCGCACAAACGCGCACTGGAAGCACTTGACTGAACATTGAAAGATCTGCGCAATGACTCGAGATTCCGTCAAACACTTCCAGTCATTCCAAGATCGACTGCTGCCGATGAAATAAACGCTTGCCTGAAATCAACAAATCTGTGGCGCTATGTGAAGAAACTTTAGCTGGCGACAAACAGAGAGTCGCATTTCTGAACGATCCATCTGCTGAAGATTTCTCAAAGCAATTGCTGACTATCGGTAATGGTCGTATTTCTGTCGACGAATCGAGTGGATTGATTTAATTTCCTCCGAATTTTTGTAATTTCGTCTCATCGAAAGACGATCTCGTCAGCAAAGTATTTCCGAATATCATTGCTAGCCTCAAAAATAACAAATGGTTGAGTGAGCGAGGAATTTTGGCGGCTAAGAACAAAGATGTGAATGACATAAACTTCGTAATTCAAAATCAAATCGTTGGTACTCTGCATTCATTCAAATCTATTGACTGTGTAACAAACGAAGACGAAGCCACCAACTATCCAACTGAATTTTTAAACTCCTTGGATGTGCCTGGCTTACCACCGCACAACTTCCAACTGAAGGTTGGCTCGGTAGTCATCATGCTTCAAAATCTAAACCAACCAAAACTATGCAATGGAACGCGTTTGGTAATAAGAAAACTGATGAGCAATGTGATTCAAGCGACGATACTCAAAGGAAAATTCAAAGATGAGGAAGTTCTCATTCCGAGGATTCCGATGATCCCAACCGATATGCCCTTTGAGTTTAAACGAATTCAATTTTTGTGTTGTCTTGCATTCGCCATGACGATTAACAAATCACAAGGCCAAGCCTTGAGTGTTTGTGGTCTGAATGTAGAAAATTCATGTTTTTCTCATGGTCAATTTTACGTGGCATGTTCACCTGTCAGCAAACCATCCGCTTTATTTGTTCTTGCCCCTGAGAATAAGACCAAAAATGTCGTATGTGCTTCAGTGAAGAGAATCAATCCGAGTCAACCAATGCAACAATATACATAGCTGCAATAAAGCAAATGTCTTGCTGACATGCCATTGAAATACTTGATTTATGTACTTTTTTGAATCTTTATTTTCTTTAAATATATTATCCTAATAAACTAATAATAAATGCGCATGATAATAAAACGAAAAATGTCGTATATCACAATGTGCTTCAGTAAAGAGAATCAACCCGAGTCAACCCATGCAGCAATATACATAGCTGCAATAACCAAATGTCTTGCTGACACGCCATTGAAATACTTGATTTTTGAACATTTATTGAATTTTTGTTTTATTTAAATATATTATCCTAATAAACCACTGAACATAATAAATGTTTTGTATTCATTTTTTTACGTTAATAAAATAATAAATTAAGTATAGCTAAAACTTAACACGACATTCATTGGCTCTTAGGCGGTACGAAGTTCACCGGGTCAGCTATTTTTTGATAAAACATAAACAGTATTTACAGGTTTTGTTTCAGGTGATTTAAAATCTCGTAAATTATCGAGGATTTGTCTAAAAGAAACTTATGAAATAAGAATGGCTAAATTGAATTAATAGGATAGTGTGATTGATAACCATGGTTCCCTCTATAACCACTCATGCAGCAAAAAGGACACGTCCACTGAAGAAAAATAAATTGCATATTTTTTTGCATGTTTATCTTCATAAGAATGTAGGATATTTGCAGATTGGCAGGAATCTAAGAAGAGAAAATACATGGTTTAGCTGATCAGAATTTCTCAAAAATATCCTCAAATACCTCGCTTTCTAAAATATATTTATTTATTTATCACCTTATTACCCGAGATGCAGGGTAAAGTCCATTCGGTGCGATAACAATGATTATAGTTAAAGCAAAACACACTACTTAACTAACATAATTTAGGGTGTAACATAATATAACGACACGAAAATTCAGAACGAAAATGCTAAGAAGGTTATTCCAATGGCATTTAAAATTCAAATTAAATTCAAACAGGTTTTATTGTCAAAAGATGCATGCTCTCATTGGCAAGGCAGCACGTATATTATAATAAAAAAATCAACAATGTAATAACAGAAAAACTTTAAATATAGGAGAAATATTAAATATGCAGTATATTGTAAATCATAAATTAGTCGTTATAAAAAGGAATATATTTATGCCAGGACTTGTTAGAATAAGACATATGTAATCAAAATGCTTTTAATATTAATTGCTATTATTTAATAATATAAGTTCAGCCATACATAATGGGCCACCAGTGTACGACAAAGACATATTGTTTAGGCTAGCATTTTTTGTTTAGCGCGAGAGCAAAAGGGTTAGTTTGGGTTAGTTTTGGTTAGTTCTTATTGGTTGAGCCTCCGCAGCGAGCGAAGCGAGCGGAGGGTCATGCAAAGCCATAATAATACTCCGGGATAGGGTTTGAAGCTTTAGATAAAACGGCCGGGGTCTGTACCTAGACTCTTGTAACCTTTTTCAGTCAATCGTCGTCAAATCGCTGCTAATGCGAAATCGCTCTCGTGTTCGGGAATTTACTTTGTACCATTTATCTTTATCAATATACTTTTATTCACATTTATGGGTGTGTTCATGTGTTCACTTTATTTAATCAACAGGTTATTGGCCCAGGACACCAAACACCCTAGAAATTGTTGATAGACATTTCAGTAGTACGTGAGTAAAGTGATAATTGTTCAAAAATAATCGTAGTGCAAAATGGCAACAGTGTTAGCAAAACCAACAGAGTTAGTACAGTTTGACGACACAAATTTTCAACAATGGAAATTTAGCTGTGCATCGTATTGAAAGCGTAGTGCATCGTGGATGGAAGTGTCCCCCAACCACAAGATTCAACGTCTGCTGAATGGAAAAGATGGGATGAAAAGAATGCAAAAGCGCAAGTAATTCTTGTTACCACCATTACTCCAAACCAGCTAGAATGCCTAGTAAATTGTGAAAATGCACATGAAATGTGGCAAAAACTCTTAGCAGTCCATGAGCAGAAGACTGGAATTTCTATAGAACTACTCTGGCAGAAATTCTATGACTATAGAATGGTAGACGGCGACTCAATAGCAGCACATCTCTCCAAAATAGAAAGCATGGTCAGAAATTTGCGAGACATAAGAGAGCCCTTGAGTGAGAGTGCAATTTGTTCAAAGGTAATAAACAGCTTGCCTCAAAAGTTTAATGCCTTCAAAACTGCATGAGATTCCGTAACTGCGAATGATCAGACCTTCACGAATCTGACAGCTCGATTTTTGAAAGAAGAATCAAGAATGACAGTTATAGATGACGAAACAACTCGATTGGCACTGCAGCTGAATGCCTTACAGGCAAAACTAGATTATCAATCACTTAGGAGCAACAAGAAAAAGTCAATAAATGAAATTAAGAAAAACACCAACTGTAATTACTACAAGAAGAAAGGGCATTGGGCGCGGGAGTGTAGAGCACGAATAGATGACGCAAAGAAAAAAAAACAGAAATTCAAGTACGTCAGATACTGCTTATATTTGTGACTTGTCAAGTTTTTATTCCGCAAGCTCTCAAAGTGATGCACAACGTTGGCACAGTTCTTTATCACGATGGCAGGTATTTCATCCGGTCCTGATGCATTATGCGTATCTAGCTCTTTGAGGATTTTACGAATATCACGATGGTGAAACTTAACTTCTGCCATGGTAGTGTTGATGATATAATGGAGAGAACGTTGCCTTGGGGGACGTTTAAGGTAGAGTGCGATGAAATCATTTCGGCGAGCATATTTGTTTTTTCCTTAGCTGTAGACGCCGTGATGCCGCGTTCGTCTATCAAAGGTGTGAGTACCAACCAGAAATTTCCTTGCCTTAAGTGCTAGTCCTTTGATTGTGTTTGTCCTTAGTTTCGTTAATCACACGTTTGCATTCGTTTCTCGCTTCGGCAATAATATAATTGCGTCTGATTTTGCTATCAATACTTGTATGCCTGCTGCTTCCTACCTACGGCTCTTTCGCATCTTCTGTCGAACCACGATCTGCCTTTTGCTGGTAACTTGGTGGAATTCGGAATGTATGCTTTAAGATTTGTATTAATGACATAACTCCTTAAAGTTAGTGTTCATCACATGTATTTGATAACAGTTTTACCACCGTTTAGTCGCTTGTTATTTACGAATGAACAAACAAACGAAACAAAATTCTTGCCCTAAAGATGGTCATACCCTAAAAAAAAGTAACCACTGCTTTATATGCTCCTCGAGCAGGCAAAGCACGCGTTTCTCTGTTGAAATCGATTTTAACATATTTTTAAAGGGGGTTATAGTATTTTCAATGCTCTTGTGTGGGTTTGGTTGAGGAGCGCGTATCGTATGACATACCTTGTTTATACGAATATTAAAAGGAGAGTATTGATAATGATCGAATAAGTTATTAAAACTGAGGCGGCAGACACTATAGCAGATTTGCGAAACTAGGTGATGCATGCTCCCAGTGCTTTTTAGGAACAGTCCTTTAAACGTGATTATTATCAAAAATACCTCATACGGAAATCCCAAAAATTACGAGGCAATCACATTTTAGATTCTTGCTCGTGATATGTGAGCGGAAATGCAAGAGTATTAGAAATATAATAATTTCCCGTTTTTGATGGAAATCTGTATTTGCTAACTTAGTATAGTCAGAGTATATACTCGGGTATACTAACATAGTATATAATATTGGTATTGGCAGAATATTCCATAATAGTCAATGAGTTGTATAAAAGTAACCATTTAGAAAATATCTTTTTTACAATAATCCCATTATTTTTATTCTGCCCTTTTATGTAGACTTTAAAAGATGCTATGTTTAAATGAAAGCGTCTAAATTTATATTGCAGGAAAATTCTTCAAACGTCTTTTAGTAGCGATACATTAGCTAATAGTTATTATTATGCCAGAGGTATTTCATTAAACGCGTGATCGTAATCATAGGATAGCGTTAAGGTGACAAATTTTATTACATATGATTTTAATGGCGGAGAGTGCCCGCAGCCTTGTTTTTGATTTTACTACAATATTTGATTATGTGGATTATAAATTGATTATTCCTGGACAAACTGTAGCATATGGATTTTGAGGTAAAGCTATTAACTAGTTTCAATCACATTTGTGTCATGGTTATCAGTATGTGATCTTTATAGATGCCCATTCTATACAACCGAATATTGTGAACTACTGAAACATTTAACCTAGTAATTAACTATCACCCTGTCTTAAACTTCAATTTGAACTTGGAAATTATTATGTAAACATTTTTGGCAGATTTTATTATATAAATAGTTATGCGAGCTATCAGTCCGACAGACTTCGTCTCTCAACTTCCCGCTCCACCTAGTTCTACCACAGTTCACATGTACATGGTTGTCAGGGGGTTCTAATCTACAACCTAATTTCCCAAAACTTAGAGTTGCAGTGCAATTGTACGTGATATCTAGGTTACTCAGTTGAAGTAATAAAGTCGAATCTGTGATAAATTTATGAAAGAAAAATTTATTAAATCTTTGACTTATAGACATCGTTGTTGTTTTTAATCAAAGAGTCTCCTTTATCATCTTTATTATCTCTTCTCACTTGACGTAGATCGATCTCTTATCTGAGCTACATAACCTGCACGCCATTCAAGGCGTGACAATATCACTGCAGGAGTTCCGCAATATTCTATTCTCGGTTCGCTGTTAGCTATGTCTTCTTTTAACTATCTGGCACTTTTTACCATTCAAAAATAAATTGATGTATGCTGTATCTCGCTGATTTAACAATGCTACATCAAAAACACTTCGAAATAGACTTTCGTTTCCAAGCTATTACGTCAAATGTGCCTTTTTCCAAAATTTTGTTTTGATAAACGTCAGATGACGAAATTTTCTGGATACACTATTTGTGATGGTCTTCCGAAGTCTATTGAAATTGGCGAGGATCGGAAAATGGATTTGTGTATTTTTATAAAAGTGGTCATTTTGGATCAATTTAGTATGGGAAAAGGATCGAAAAAAACGGACGGTTCGATAAGGAAGTTCTATAAAAAAAAGTCTCTAAAAGATCCTCTATTTCGAATATGGCCGAGGAAACGGATTTTTGAGGGAAAATGAAATGCCGTACAGGAGATTACTTTACAAATGTTGATGCTGTTTATACAGGGTGAGCTATTTGATTTTATACTATTTGTCATTTCGAGCTCTGACACTAACAAGTAGTAAAAGTGTTGATTATTTTATCGCGCGTATAACGTTGATTGCTACGCTGGACGACTGGAGTTCCAATCCTCAACTCGCCTTCTTCGATGCATTGTGTATCCATGTTGCCAGATTGGACACTTTATAGCAATTTGAGTTATTCTCACTGTGGTTTGCGACAAATTATTTTTCAAAGAAATGGTTACGATTTAAAAATATATAATGCTGCAACCCGAACAATATTTGTCTTGGATTACTGGTTTACCCTTTAAAACCGGTTATCCGATAATGATAGTAGTATAGGATCCAAAAATGCGCATTTTTTAAGATGTCTAGTGACAAGCAATTGCCTATTTCGCATATTTTGTTTTTTTTTTAGTGAATTTTAGTGATGTGTATCTTAGTACCTTTAAATATCGGATAGTATTGAATATTAAACCACATATATCCAATACTTTTTATGTGGACTTGGATACTCTTATTGTCTTATTGAATATTGAATTACAATAAAACACTAATATTGTAACATCAAATGTTTGAAAATTATGGAAAAAATAACAATATAAACTTACTAGCAACATATTAAAATACGAGAAGACCTACAAGGCCTAAAGCAAATAGAATAAAAATATTTAAAAAAAATAATAATATTTTTACTCTAACATACATTAGATGCTTAATGTAAAAGTTTGCTTTGATAAAGTTATATTCAATATAAATAAATATTTAAAATCTGGAAAGTAAATATATAAAAACCGGAAAGTGAAGCATGACGAAATCAAAACCTTTAAGAAAATAAACGTTACTAACCTATTAACCTAATTATTTTCTAGAAATATTCAGTGCCATTTAAAAACATATTTTTTTTTATTTGATCTAAAACTATGAGCTCTGCTTTGGAAAATATCCTCTCACCAGGTACGGATGTTGCTACAACAAAGAAGTATTTTTTGCAAGGCGAGCTAGTCTTGGATAAATTAACAATTAGGTAATTTCCTGTTTTTTCACCAATGAAGCGCATCTTATTCTTCGAGAATAGAGTTCCTAACTCCTCTTCTTACTTGTTCTAAAACTTTTAAATACAATTATTGTGTTGATCAAGTGTCATTCAACAAATGCTGTAAAAATTTATATCCAACTAAATATACGTTAAATAGGTTTACATCTCAAATGACCCGTGGTAATGATGATATGATGTGCGTCCGTAGAGGTTAGACGTGTTTGTTGTAAGTTGGGCTAAAGTATTAGTTTTTAATGGTATATAGTTGGTGGATTTTGCTGGCATTTGTTGCAGACTTAAAAACAGTGTCTGCACATAGTTTCGCGTAATGTTCTAGTGAAAAAAAACAATACAATCAGTAATATTTAGTGTTTTATAAATTACAGTACAGTACAATGGTATTCACAGAGAGGAAAAAACCGAGCTCAAAGCTTTAACAAACCATATTGTACGAGACACCGTAAAAAGTACTATTTCAGATAAGGAATTCCTAAATTCTATAATAAATAGTATCTCAGAAAAAGTATCGCAGAAAATTAACGATACTTTACAGCAGATATCGGCGAAGATAAATAATTTGGAAACGCGTGTCGTTCTTCTGGGGAAAGAGAACGAGCAATATAAATTAAGGATGGATGATCTAGAGCAGCGAACTAAGCAAAATCAATTAAGAGTCTATGGATTACCAGGAAACCTACGAGACAAGGAAGGCCTTAATGTTCAGGTTACAAATATGTTTGAAACAAAGCTTGGCGTTAAGGATATAACACCTTTATTTTGTCAAAGAATCGGATCGCCTCATAATAATAAAAATGGGGCCCTATTGGTACACTTTAAAAGCTGCGCGGTTCGTGATGCTATTTTTAATCAAAAAAAGAAGCTTAAGGGAAGTAAGATGGTCATAATAGAAGAACTGACAAAGTCAAGGTATGAGCTGGTGCTTCTGGCAAAGGAAGTTTGGACAAAAGGCAGTGTGGACCATGGGAGGCAGAATTCTTGCAAGCATAGACAATAAAAAAGTACTTATTAAAAGTGAAGACGATGTTAACTAATAAGCCGAAACCACAAAAATACAGAGTTTTTTTCATTATTGTTATTCATATTTATATTTAAAACTTTTTTTCATGCTTATCATTCGAAGTATTTTTGTGATATTTCACTAGGGAAAGAAAACCAATACTTTTATTTGCATTGGAATTGAATACATTTAAATATTTTAATTTTATAGTTCTATCTATAATTTGTAGGCCACTTTGTTATTTACTCTACAAGTATTGTTCTTGGTAATATGTCAGGTTTACGTATGTGTTTTTTGAATGCGACGTCTCTTGTGTCGCACTTCGCGGAACTGAAAGATACTGTGACTCAGGGTGAGTATGACATTGTAGGAATTTCTGAAACTTGGTTAAAGGCTCATATCTTAAATTCATTAGTACATATACCCGGGTATAATATTGTTCGAGGAGACAGACCAGCTAGAGGTGGGGGATTGGTTCTTTATGTCAGAGATAATTTTCAATTTTCTAATTCTTTTTTACACAAAATGAAATATGTGAAGAATTGTGGATTCAGCTAAAACATTTACATAAAACATATATGGTTGGTGTAATTTATAGGCCTCCAAAGGGTAAGGTTGGAGATTTTTTGCAAACAATAGAAAAGAGATTAGCTGATTTTCAGCCATTTGAAATGGCTTGTGGGGGCGATATTAATTTGAATCTATTGAATTTGGGCGATCAGAATATTTCTGCTTTTTATGATTATGTAGAGTCTCTAAATTTACAGCAAGTTATTAGGGAACCAACGAGGGTTACCAAATCAATAGCCCTATTAGATATAATTATAATACCAATTGAGGAGACTAATTTCGAGGCAGGTGTTAAAGATATGGGAATTTCTGATCATTTTTTGACGTATTGCAATTTTACAAATAAAAAAATTAAGGAAAATATTACTTTTCAGACAAGAAATATCAAAAATATTAATAAAGAATTACTATCTGACTTTTTACAAGCAACACCATTTCAAAATATAGTTTATCAACAATCAGTTGGTGATAAGGTTGCGGCTCTAAATAATTATTTAATAAATATTTTTGATGTGTTAGCTCCAATAGAACAGCTTAAATTAAATAAAAAAAAACCACCTTGGTTAACATATACTATTCAAAAAATGATACGTCTAAAAGATAAAGCCTATAAAAAATATCAAAAAACAAAGAATGATATAAATTGGACCTATTATAAACAAATAAAAAATTAGACTAGTATTGCGATACGTCAGGAGTAAAAAACAATATCTTGGACAGACTGTAACATTGGGTTTAGTAAATAAAAAGATTTTTTGGCAAAGATTAAAAAGTTTAAATATTTATTATAATGATAAAAACAATGATATACCTGAACTGTTAAATTTTCCTAACGATATAAATAACCATTTTGTGCAAGCTTCGTCACATAACAACCCTATAGATTTCGAGCTTCTTAATTTTTATAAAAATAACCAAAAAACTAAGACACCTACAAAATTTAAATTTAGCATGGTAAACACCGATATTGTGAGAGCGAGTATGTTTGAAATAAAGTCTCTTGCTACCGGGGCAGACCAAATAAATCTAGATATGTTGATATTGTGTGTAGATACAATTTTGCCTTTTGTTACTAATATTATAAATTCTTGTATATTAGAGAAATGTTTTCCAGACGCCTGGAAGATTTCTAAAATATATCCACTTTTAAAAAAACAAAACATTCAGGATTATAATGATTTAAGACCGATAAGTATTTTGCCAGTTTTGTCCAAGGTAATGGAGAAAATAATGAATGAGCAAGTCAGAGAATATCTTGACACGCATAATATTTTACCATCATATCAGTCAGGGTTTAGATCGGGATTTAGTTGTACAACCGCACTCTTAAAGATTACGGACGATATTATTGAAGCTACAGATCGGGGCAAGGCCACTGCTTTAGTACTTTTAGACTATAGTAAAGCCTTTGATCGAATAAATCATGAGTTGCTTTGTGCCATTTTGGGCTATGTAGGTTTTGACTCAGATGCAATTGCTCTAATTACTAATTATTTAACAAACAGAAAACAATACGTTGAAACTAGTAAAGGCGTGTCATTCATGGGTAATCAATTGTGTGGTGTACCACAGGGTTCCATATTGGGGCCTATTTTATTTTGTATTTACACTTCTAATCTTACTAGTTGTCTTAAAGATTGTAACGCCCATTTATATGCAGATGACACACAACTATATTTGTCATTTTTCCCTGGAGATAAAGATAGTGCTACTGAGAAAATTAATAGGGATCTGGATCGTCTAATACATTTTTCTGAAAAACACAATTTACAGATAAATGCATCAAAATCCAACTATTTGATTTTTGGAAAAAATCGCAATGTATTGCAGCAGAATGTAACGTTAAAGGCTTCGTCGAAACAACTGCTTTGCTCTGACTGTTCTCGTAACTTGGGACTATACATTGATTCGGGTCTCAGATTTAAGCAGCACGTAAATAAATGCATCCAGTCTGCTTATGCCAACTTGAAAAGACTGTTCCCGCATAGGCACCTACTTTCTACATCCAAAAAATTAACCTAAGTAATGCTCTGGTTCTGAGTCATTTTAACTTTGCATCAGATGTGGTTTATGGACCATGCCTGGACAAAATCGATAAAGACCGGATTCAGCGGGTTCAGAAGTCATGTCTGCGATTTTTTTAGGGTATTCGTCGTCGCGATCCAGTCAGTTATAAACTAGCTGAAACTAAATGGCTTTGTATGGAAGATCGTAGAAAATTTCACGCTGCTTGCTTATTTCATTCAATAATAATCTTCAACCGTCCCTCATATTTAACAAATAAAATCCGCTACAGAACTGATGTTCATTCATTGAATCTTCGGCATAGAGGACTAGTCTCTCCGCCAATGCATACCACAACATTTTATCAAAGGTCATTTTCTTATAATGTTTATTTACTTTACAACGAAATTCCAATAGTCTTTAAAAACTTATCAATGAGCGGATTTAAGTATTTGTACAAAAAATATTTACTCCAGTAGATTTTATACGGCGGCCTGTGCATTCATGAGGCACTGCGTGTCTGTATTTGGGCATATTTCTTAATAATATATGTGGTTTTCTGAATTGAATATTATTATAAATATAGGATCGTAGAATAGTTATTTAACTGGGCGTAAATTTTATAGTTTTTTTTTTCTTTCTATTAGCAGGTTTTACTCGTATCTTTTTTGAATTGCCTTTAACCTCCTTTTTGCCTGTTGTATGTTTTTTTTATTTCTAGTAGATAAAAATATGTAAATTTTTGGCAAATAAATAATTTATTATTATTAATAATTTATTAAATAATGTATGAAGCTAACTCTACCGAGCCAGCTGAGTCAAATCCTGATGGTCAAAAGGTCAGGACGAGGCAATTCTGCAAATTCGTAGCAATCTAAGTTTTTAAACATATAAATTTTAAAGATTTATTGCTATTTTGTTTTCAATATTATTTTATAGTTGAGATAAAATGATAAACAAAAAAAACTTATTTTAAATTTCAAAATTATAAAAAGCATTTTCCAATTTTTATTTTTAAAACAAATGTGACTTAGGGTGACAAATAACCAACAAGGGTGGCGACACGATTTTTATAAATGTGGCAACACCGCAAATGATTAGTTCGAGAATTTGACGATTGACGTTAATGTCTGCCGACATTTTCTTTCATTTTCGTAAATCGAAACTATTTCCGTGCTTTTGTACGTAAAAATTGTAGCTAATATATCGTTATATATTTAGGTATACAATTTATATTGTTAACAGTGTTTTTTAAATACGTAAACTATATGTTTCGGACTTAAATATCCTAAATACCTGTTGCTTTCGTGCACACGCAAGTTTATGTTTTATTCGTGTTAAATTGTATCGGTTTCGGATAATTTTGGGGTAACTGATATTTAGTATAATTATGCCTCAAGAAGGCTGTATTACAATGTTTAAGCCTTCATTCCTATAAATATTTGCGTAATCATGCTACTTTATTTTATCCCATCCTAACACAGTAAAATCTACTTGTAACAGATTTTTAACAGAACCCCATATTGCTGAAAGACAGTATTTTACCTTTTCAATAAGCATTAAAATAAGCAGTAATGTGATTATCAATAGAATAGGATAATATTCAAGAATGTTGTACTAGATTGATTCTATTGAAAATATGGAAAGATATAAATAAATTGAAAATATTTAATCCTTTTATTACAGAGGCTCTGAAATGTTTTGTTAGGAATTTGTCTCCAATTTCCATTTATATATTGAGGGGTCTTTTGGATGGAGAAAAAACACCAGCAAACTTGACATTACTATCTCTATTATGACACTTTTATACCTATAGTGACATTTTACTACCTACTGGCGAGCAGAATGGACATCAGGAAGGGATGCAAGAAGGTGAAAAGCTGGCCTCGCTCAAGATTTCGCCGCCGTGCGCCGATATGGATCTACAGTGGCTTTATACAGGACAGTGACGACAATGTTTCGTCAACGCGCTGATTGGCTGCGCCATTTTGGAGCAAATTTAGTTTGTTTTCATATGTGACTGTGGATAAGTTCTTGTGATTTATAGCGATTTTATGCGTTTTTCTAGTGACTTTTTTGCTGACTATTAAACCTGTGTGTGTAGTTTCGGTATATCCAATTAGACATTAAAGTTATATTACGTTTTAAAGCGTAGTTTTGCTGCTTTCGTAGGTACCAAGGTAGGTAAACAAGTGGTATTTTAAAGTAGATTATCTATAAAATTTAGTCAGACGTAGGCTTTTACATGCCCTGCAGGCCATCTGCAGGCCCACCAATACATTATTATCCTATATGTAGTGATTTAAAAAAATCGTGGGCATGTAAAGTTGAAGGGTGATTGTTTCACCAGTATTTTTTGTCACACCAAAGACTGTTGTTATATTCTACTCTTTGTATTTATAAGAATGTAGTATATTGCAGCTGCATGCCTTTTTTGATATAAAATGTTATATTAGGCTTTTCTTTACCAGTTGAATATTGTATTGTTCTACTTTGAAACACTTAGTTACAGTATAAGTAAACAAGTTGTCAGTGTCGATAACTTTGTGATCACAATCACAGTCCAAATGTACTTCAGTCCCTTAGGATTAAATTAACCATTTTAGTCCTGGAAGTACAAAAAATACTTTAACATTTATAACATTCCATGTTTAACATGATATACGTAGTTACTGTTATGTAGTTAGTAGGGCCTGGTTGTAAAATAGAGGCTTGCTTAAACTCAGCTTATTTGAACTACGACTGGTGGTAGAACTCCTTAATACTTTGCTGTCAAATTAGATCATTTATCTGCAATGTATTTTAAATGGGATTCTTCAACCACCAGTCTTGGTTTAGCTGACTCGAGCGTAGCCAGCATCGTACAACACAGTCTAAGTAACATGTTCGTCAAATGTCATGCCTCAATTTGCATAATTAAGTGATGTGTACATTACAATGTAGTAACGGATTATCTTTTCTTGCAGGTTCATTTTGCACCAGGCATGTGGGAGGAAAAAAGATGAGATAAGAAGTTAAAGGCAAATGCTATCCCAACCATATTTTCCATTTCCAAAACCAACGTGGAAAGAAAGGCTTCTACAAAGCGTGAATTTGCCTTGAAATCTCATCAGATTCCATATCGAGGCTTTTTTCCGAGCAAACTGAGGAGTCAAGAATGAATTGGATTTTTTACCATGAACACATGATTTATTTTTTTGGTAGAAATGGAAAATTGATAGTACAGTTATCACAGAACCTTGTCATAATATGAGTCAAAACATAATTAGTAGATATGTAGTACTTAAAAAAATTAGTTAACAAGAGAAAAAGTAAAGTAGTTCAAAAATATGGTAGTAAATCATTGATAAAAACTATTTGTATTAAAAATTTCAATTCGAGAAACTACAGTTTTTTCCATGTTTAAGGTTCTTTATTTAGCTTTTGTTAATAACCGGAGGTGTATTCCTGTTTTGTATTGTTTTAAATATATTAGGTAATATATGCATATTTTATTTAAGATTTTTTTATTGTTGCCGTTTAGCTTAAAGCTTTATCGACAAGAAAGAAGAGATCGAAGTAAGTTAATCAAACAACGTTGAGTAAAATTAATATATTTATTTTAGATCAAATAAAGGTTTGTCAAATAGTGTACCTACTTTATTTCCTAACACTACATGAAATGAACTTCTGTTCGTAATCAACATCCATAAAAATCATAATGAATTTTTCATTATTCAGGATCTATTTTTTGATAGCATCCTTATTAAATCTGATTTTTTCTCTCTGGTCAAAGCTGAAAATTGAAATATGCTTTTATATTTTCTTTGTGTTGATTATAAATAAATAAGATGTTTTTAACATGAACAAGTCTTAATCTAGACATGATTTTATGGCAGCAGCTTTATTTTTAAACTGATCAATTCTGTTGAAAATTTAGAATTCCATGTGATGGAAGACGGAAGGATTGTTTAGACAATGTCGGAAGTATACATCATGTCATCTTGTTTAAATATTATGCTTTGCTTGTCCATATACCTATTTGCTCTAAAGAAAAGTGCCCTTTCTTGCATCAACTGCTGTATAAACTGGATTCAGCTGCTTCATATTATATATTGTTCCTTTCAAAACATTTTTTTCCTAATTCAAATATGGACCTAAAAATTACATTTACTATTTATAACATCACCTTGCTGAAAGATACCACAAATCATGGAGAAATTACTAAAATTTCATGCCGTGAACACAGACGACCATTCTGATTATGACATTAAAACGTTATTATTAATAAAAAAACAAATATTAATATATATTTAAGTACCAATCTGTCACAATCTTGAGTCATCATAACCCCACTTACATTGTCCATTCAGCTGATAAGTGTCTAGGTTCGGTTGAGTTTCTGTCCCTTTCTGTACTACGCTCAAAAAGAGTCGGAAACATGTTCCTTGCCGCTTATACATGCGGGATTTTCAAATGCTAGTATAATACTTTCAATTATTTTGCTAGTTAATTTCGTGAAAATTATTAAAGTTTTGTTAGGTAAGGGTCCGGTTAACATATTCCTACCATTATAATACTTCAGTCGCTTTATTTTGTTAGCTTCTTGCTAAGAAAATGCAAAAAACGCGAAACTTCCATATAAGCTTTAAGAAAATTTGCTCCAAAATGGCGGTCCTGGTCTATTGTCGTCACTGTCCTGTATAAAGCCACTGTATATGGATCCGCCGCGCCGCGCCGCCTCGTGGCAGATGTGCTTAATTTTCGCCTCGACACCACGTGTTTGGCACCTATTTTGATAAACTAGATATTCAAAATTTTTGTTTTCAAATTTCATTTTCCATTAAAAATAATGGAATGAGGCGCGTCCAAGGGCTAACCGGAAGCCTTTAAATATTATCTACGTGTGCAGAAAAAGGTAAGTAAACTGCAATTTAATGTTAGATTAAAACGAGTAAAAAATATTGTCAGTCATAATAGTCGCGCTTAAAGTAATAATAACCCAATTACGTGGAAAAAAAGTTTTCATTTTTTTTTTTAGATTATTGAATCTAAAATGTCTACTAAACTGTAAAATTTTAAAATAAATTTCACATTTCAATATGTGCCTATAAATAACTTTTGACTAGATTGGATGATCTCACGCGTAAGCCGTTAGGCCATACTTATAGGAAATAATGATCTGTGGCACCAAGGGAGTGGTGAATTTCTACGATTAAGATTCAAAAAAGATCCTTTGTAGTTAATTCCTATAACCTGTAACTATTAGAAGCATCTATTTATATCTCTGTTATTTATAATCATCATCTACAAAGACATTTATTTATCATCTAATTAGAAAATACCTGATATATTAATATAGAAAAATCGACACAAAAACCGCTCTGCAATTGCCATTAATAAAGTAGTACATATTAACTAATTATTTTTATTAAGTTCAGGCCGGCGGCATTCAATCAGCCTCTAGGGAACAAAGTGCGAGCCACTCTCGGAATTGGATTGTAATTGAATCGGTCATTTGGGAAAGGTGGCATGTCTACATTTTCAAATTTTACAGGAGAGACAAAAAAAGTCTCAAATCAATATTTTTTAGAAAAATGTTGTTTTAATTTTTTTTTGCGATAATAGAGGGTAAAAGTTAAGAGATTACCTGGAAATTTTAGTTTGTGATATATAGGGTGTTTGAAATTTACCCTTCTTTACTTTTGAGATGACCCGTTTTCAAAATGAACCAACAAAAAAAAAGCCCAAGAACCAAAATAAAATTACCTATTTTAACAAAAATATTATATTTCTTTGTTAATAATAACACAAAATCTTAAACTTTAAAAAACACTGAACAAAAAAAAAATCCTTTAGAAACACATTAATATTCTTCCTCTGGTGGTTCATCTGCATGCGTAGTAGGCCAATCTCAGATCTCATCGTAGAATGCTTTATAGTTTTCTGGAACATATTGAAGAAGTTTTTTCAAATCATTAATTTTCTTTTCATTGATAGTAATTTTTCCTTGATACGCTGGGTTGTTGTGACAGTTAGGAATGACAGAGGTGAAGTGTCATTCTGCATAGTCTTTGCAAGAAGAAAGCGTTCCTCCACCATGCTATCGATGTATGGTTTTGCGACTACAACGCCTGGCTCTTTAGAATAGAAAGTAAACTCATAATACGGACTAACACCAAAACCGACCTTGTTTTCTTTGGGAACCTCCTTGCCAATGCTAATGCTACGTAAAGAAGGAACTTTTTTCTTAAAAACATGTGCCACCAAGTTGTGAAAGCAGCTATGTCTTGACTAGTGACATGTTTAACTTCGAATTTGTTCTTAGTGGATGATTGAACGATTAGGTCTTCATATTCTTGAGGACTATAGACACGGTCGAAACGCCGAATTTATTAACCGTTCATTATGAAAACGGGACAACTCCCAGAGATGCCCCCTTTTCACAATGATTGTATTATACACTACCTAAAATTATTAAGATTGACAATTCGGAGATGGCTCGTTTTCATACAGAACATGCGTCTAAAGCATTAGATTCGAGTGCCAATGAAAACGGGATTTTGGAAATTTTGGAGTTAACCTGAAGCCACAATATTTTGTTCCATTAGAGGCGACGCGATGCGTGACGTCTGGTTTTCAACGTCGCTAATTAAGGAATTATATAATAGAGTCTCAAGTAAACATACTTGTTCATGTCAAGATTCCTATTCCATAATATTCGTACTAGAGATACATGAGAAAACTTCAAAGTTAATGTAAAAAATTAACATGTACACTATGTCATCAGAGCAACAGGATCGTATTTAATATTTCGGTATACATTGTTTACAAAGCATCCTACCAATACGAATAATTCGACTGCATATTGTCAGTATACCTTTGTCAGATTCAGATCCAAATTTTGGTCTAGCAACAAAACTCAATCCAGAAAACTTGACATTGCTCCCAAAAACCCTGGAAAACCAGATTTTTCCCGACATCTAGACTAATTTTCTTGGCGCAATAACACTCTTCTCTGTACTTCAATCAGTTTCGAGATCCCGTCAGTTCGAAGCAGTACACGCACATAGTGTTCGTAACAACAAAAAGCTAGATGAATTGATGCATAAATGTAATGTTGAATGATCTCAGTGAAAATGTTCTGCTTAATAATTAATTATTGTCGTTTGCATGCAATCAAACTAAGTAAAAAAATCCAATCATGAACCGGGTACATATTTGGATATCTTCTAAATGGCATTTTCCATTTCGATATAATAATGCCAACAAAACGACCTTTTTTAATCAAATATAATCGTATAATAACGGGCTCAATTTGTGTCCCTGGAAGCGTTTGTTTTAATTAAGTATTATGCGGAAGGGAAAGTATGAATACCCCTTTGATAAATATTTTTAAAGGGATCACGACACGACAAAAAAAGGGACAACTTTTCCATGTATTTTGGCAGAGTAACCATGATGTACAAAATAGAGTTTCCGCTAAAGGGTAATATTCGTACTAACAACGAGCAAAGAAATGCTATTTATTTTAACGTTTCGCGTCTAATTAATTTCTGCTGACGTATCACAATAAAACTTCCAAGAGCTCAAGTGCAAATACTAAAGGAGTTGCTGTAAATTTTAAATAAACGGGAACGAGTCTAAAGATAAACATTTTGGTCAAAATAACGTTCAGTTAATCCCTTACTTGCATCCCAGGGTAGACGTAATTGTTATTCGCTTAGAGTAGTAAACTACTATTTCAAATTTAATATTACTCTTATCTCCATTTTGTATTTTTTTAGATTATTATTTTAAATTTTATATTTATTTCAAAGTAACCTTTTTCACTTAGTTCATGACATTTAAATTAATTTTTTTGTAATTGTTATTTTTTTATATATTTATTCATTTATTTAGTGGATTTTAAGCAGCCTTAAAGCTTTGGCGCAAATTTAACACGATTTGTCAATTGCTCAACAGGCAGTCCATATGCCAGGTTCACTCATCTGTTTTAATTTTATTTAAAGGTGTGGGTCTATGTGTTGTCAGTTAGGTGAAGGCGCCACTAAATTTTTAAATTTGAATATGTCAATAATTTTTACACATTGAAATTAGGGCAGTAAAATTTAGAAACTTACCCTTCACAAGAATATTATGAAAGTTAGAAATCAAAGGCATTTATTAAGGGAAGATACATTTGACACAAATTTTCCAAAATAAACATCGGATTCCCAATTCAAATATTAATTTAAATATTGAAAACTTTCACAAACACTCCAAAGACAACTAGTTCGAAGTTATGGTGTTGCCCAAAAAAGTAATGAGAAGAATCTCTTATAACGTACTTCATCTATATTACCAGACTATTAAAATCAAAGCAAAATACGAGACTACGTTTTAATCTAGGTCCTATAACATTAATATTGCACAATTCCTGTCTTGAAATAATTTCAACCAATTATTTCTTATTGCTTAAGGGTTTGATTAAATGCAGTCAATTACGAGACACTAGAAATAGGAAGTATTTTACTAAACCAGCTTTATAATAAATCGATAAGATAACCAGTGAAGTAAATATGTATGTATATAGCCGGTAAATATCTACAGGTATAAAAGAAGTGGATTACTAAACAAAACTAATCTAAATGAATCCCATGGCAGCGATAATATCATTATATAAATAAAAGGTCAAGAAAGACACACTAAATCAATGAAATATCCAATGATGTAATTATATTATGTAGATCTAGCCGATAAGTATCTATAGGTAAAAATAACATGATGACTAAACAAAACGGAATTAAAACCGAATTAAGCTCAGTTCGATAGCGGTACTGAGGCGAAAAAATAAAGTTGCAAGGTGCAGTTATATAAAACCGTTCACTGCTATGAGGCGTACAGCTGATTTAAGTAAAAATTTATCGTTCTGAATGTGTAAAACGCAAGCAAATCCGATAATCACGAAACCATTATCGATATATTTACTAATTATGGTAATACTATATCGGTAATAACGCAAGTCAAAATCAAATAATCGAGAAAATTAATAAATGACTTATAGCCATCCAACGATAATTTCAATAACTCAATTACGTTAAACTCTAACGATAATGGGTATAATATATGATATACTATAAGAGCTCGATGAATCTAATTTCCGTAAAAGTAAATCAATTAATTATCATAACATTAGCAAAATAAATTCTCCACTCGAGATAATATCAGGTATGATAATTACAGTAAAAACAAATCAATTCAATATCATAACATTAGCAAAATAAACTATCCACTCGAGATAATATCAGGTATGATAATTACAGTAAAAATAGATCAATTCAATATCATAACATTAGCAAAATAAATTCTCCACTCGAGATATCAGGTACGATAATTACTGTAATAATAAATCAGTTAATTATCATAACATTAGTAAAATAAATATATAACTTAAAGCTATTTATCGGTAAGCTCAATAAGCAAGAACGGTGGGCTCTTTACACAAAAACGAGAAGTATTGGTAATAGGCAGATATAAGAAAGTAGACGACCTACAGTCATAACAGTGAATTCATAAATCAAAGTAATCAATACCGATATAAGATACGATATATGCAAGCAAACGACCTACAGTCGTTTAACAGTAAATTCAGTATACAATAGCTGCCAGCCACAGTAATAGGTATGATCAAAGAACATTCTATCGTAGTAGAATTTTCTTTGGTACGATATAAAAAGATAGGCGGCCTACAGTTGTTTAACATTAAATTCATTAAACAAATCGATAAATTACGATAATAGCGATAAATAATGATATTAGAAATAGTAAACGTTCATCATTTTAAAACGAAATAGATCTTACTAGCATGGTAGTATCGTAGATTATGCCGACGTGGACAGCATTTCCTGCGAAGTTAATTTTTCATCATGTGGTCATATCACCTCGACAAAAGGCCTCGATGCGGCTAATGAAACCGGGAACTCGCTAAATCGGCATAGGAAGGCCACTGACGCTCGTTCAGCCCCAAGGGAGAAAATTAAAATTCTGTCCCTCAGAAGGACATGAAGAGTCATTCGGCCTACAGATGGTCAGAGAAGGTATTTTTTCGCCTGGAGGATGACGGAAGATTACGGACGGTCCCTAATTAAATTATAAATAATTATTACTATTCAAAATAGACACTCTAATATGTAACCGACCTTTTCTTTTCATAGGAAGGGTAACCACACTAGTCGTTAAACATCTTTATCGGTATCCGACAATGAGGCCGATAATGTCAGAAACTACACCTGGCAGTATGTTTGCCAATTAATTTCGCTTCGAAATCAGATGATAATGAGTCTGATGATGAAAAATAGCAGCGGAAATTTTAGATATTGGTATCCGGTATTCTCTTACCTACCTCCTAGATGCGTCAAGCGTGTAGGAGGGAATCAGTTCCCCCAACAAAGCATATATACCACAACTGTCAAGAGGGCGCTCCAAACGGATTCATCTTTCGAACGACTCGAATCACCGTAAGTAAGTTGGCGAGAAGTAAGGTAATGAAAGTATCGACAGCACAAATCGACCAAACGGCACTACTGCATTTTGTAACATTTGCAACGCTACAGGATTAAAATTTTTGTTGTCTTCTAAAGGGGGGCGATGGTCTGGAAAAGGTTGGGTTAGATCCATTGGCATCTGATACGGTAAATGCGGTGGCCAATTTATACGTGCATCATTTCCTCTACCAATCTATCGAATTTGAAAATTCTCATTTACTTGATTCCTAATATTCTTGTGAAGTATGGGGGGTACACCGTGGTCCATGAACCACATATTTTGACTAATAGTCAGTGGAAGATCATCCCATAAATTTGGCAAATTTACTAGGTGTTCCAGGCAACTTAACCCATTTAAACGAGGTAGGAAGAGGACAAGACCAATAATATATCAGCTTATCTGTCAATGATTTCTGCCCATACGTTAATTTTAAATTCATGTTGATAATCAATAATTTTGACTAGATACAGATTTTCGCCAAAAAAACATTTTTAGAAAATAGTTATTTATGTACCAAGGGTATTAAGTAGATGTTTATGCCCTGAGGGCGACAATGTTACAAACCCGAGGGCCTCTGGCCAGAGGGTTTATAAGTCGCCCGAGGGCGTACACATCTATTAATACCCGTGGTGCATACAAACTTTTATGTCATACTAGTTCGTTATTGCATTCACAATATGTAAATGTTTAAAAAATACGAATTCAATTTAATTATTTGAGTCCATAAAGTGTACTTTATGCCCGCACGGGCCATAAAGTAGACTTTATGCCCGCGCGGGCATAAAGTAATCCATTATGTAAATGGTATCTAAGGTATAAAAACACAATAATGTACTGGTATGACATAAAAAAAATAAAAACCTTCATATTGTGAACTACTATTATGTAGTAAATATCACCCTGTCCTAAGTTTGCACTTGAACTTGGAAAATATTATGTAAACATTAAAGACAATTTATAAACAACGCGAGCAGACAACATTTATTTATCATCTAATTAGATTATAAACCTTAAACGTGCAAGAATCAGCACCTTTTATTAGATACATACGCTAGCGAACCATTAGTTCGGCAGACTTTGTTTCTCGCCTAAACCAGTTCCCGGCAGAGCACATGTTCGCTGGGTCCTAACATGAAACTTTATTCCCTACCCAAACCTGTGTTCTGTAGAGCACATATTTGGGGACTCAGGGTTTGCCTATCCACTGTAGTATAGTATAACCAACCCGGGGCAGTTCAACATAGTTGAATGAGATAAGTTGTGCTATGCCTTTATTTTGCCAATGGTCGTCAAAATAAATTAAAAAGAAAATCAATACCTACGTTGTGTTATTATTATATCTTGCACAATTTTAATTATTCGGATTGCGCTCGACGAAGACAAAATTAGGGAAATTTGAGGGAAAGGTGCAGAGATAAAACACAGATTTACACCTAATTTATCACAAAAAACGTGCCGGACTCAGCCTGGAATTCACGAGGGGAAAGAGTACGGCAGAGAAATCCTCGATCTAAATTCCTAAACCGAATTATGCTGTACAACCTTTATTGGTAAAACAATTATTAAACTATTGTCTTCCGCACCACAATTTGTGGTTCCACACTTGTAACAATACTACAATACATCCAAAACTGAAGAGTTTGGTATTAGTTAGTTTGGGTTAGTTTGGGTTAGTTTAGCCAGACGTCGCCAGCAGGTACTGAGGTCCCATACGGGAGGCTACTCAGCTATAGTTGCAATTTGAGGTAATATCTCTAGAAAGATCTGCAGGCCAGTTGGTATATATTTCCTTCGTCATCGCTTAGCCTTTTAATTATGTTATGTAAACACTTTTGTGATTGAATAGTATTTCTTTTGCATGATGTAAGATTTATAGGAGATTCGGAAGAATAATTCGAATAGCTCGTATCAACAGTTGCTTATTACTTATAGTCATTTCGATATAATATATTTCAATTCCGAATACATTGTATTATTCTGTGTAATTGTGCACAGACTACAGATCTTTTATAATTTCGGGTGCTTATAAGCAATTGGCACCAAGTCGAAAATCAAGGTTACAAATTAATGTTAATTTAAATTTCACATAGGTTTCTAATATTTTTAAACTAATTAGTTGTTAGACCAAAAATCCAGGCTTGATAGTAACGATGCCTTTTTTACATAATTATACAAAAGCAACTCATTTAAAAAAATAACATTTGTTTAAAAAACGACTTAGTGCGTTTTGCCCTTAAGCCCAAGATTTATAGCTAGGATATTCGCCCAGTCAGGGTAGGAAAATGTTAGTCGTTTCATCAAGTCCCTTGCTTACATTACAACCACAGTCATACTGAAACTAAAATTCCAGCACGAAAAGACAGCAAACAATACATTTTTGTTTTCATTTAAAGCAGTGTTATTCACAGCAGAAAACGATTTCATTAAATATATACAGATGTTATGCCATGAAAATTATCCATGAGAATAAAATATATACTTGCGCAAATTATGTTAATAACAATATTATAAGTTTAATTTTACCGACTTGTAATGATATGTTGCAACACAGAAGCAAAACAATTCACCAATATAAACCGTACACTGCGCTGGTCTTCAATTCTCTCTCTCCGCTCTCGAACGATACGTTTTTGGATCCCTTCGAAAAAACCTCGCAAAACCCGAATTCAATGTATGACTTGTTTTTTACTGTTTCTTTCTTTAGATATATAGGGTGTCCCAAAAACTGCTTTGAATTTTACATTGTATACAATAAGAACTTTGATTTACACGTAATTTGTATATATAGAGCGCCAAATTCCAATGTGCAATTGTTCTTTAATAACCTGCTAAGCTTGTTAGATGATCTGCCGGTGAAAGGCAAGAAAATTTTGTGCGGTGATTTAAATATTGACGACGCTACCGCTTGTGCTGGCCAAAAATCATTAATTTCTATTTTTGACTCTTTTGGTCTTTCACTGCATGTAACCTCTCCAACTCGGATTTCTAACAATCCCTCTTCTATCATTGGCTATGTAGCGTCCGACTTTCCTTCAACTGATGTCCAATCGACAGTAACTAGTGCGGGTCTCTCAGATCATGAGGCAGTAATCTCCAAATTCAATACTTCTTATAGGCCCTCAAAAAAAACTCGCCACCTAGGTAGAATCTTCTCAGCCTTCAATTTTTCATCCTTTCGTAACCTTTGCCTAAAGACCAACTGGAATTTTGAATCAGGTGAACTTGATTCTGACTTTAGTGGTTTCTTAAATAAAATTATAAATGCATTAAATAAAGCCTTCCCGCTTAAATCCATTAAACCTAAACGTCACAAACCATGGACTACGAAAGGCTTACGCATATCTGCAAAAAATATGCGTTCCCTCTCATACATAAAAAATTCACTAACTCCACTCAAGTTTTTGAATTCATTTCGAATTATAGGAAGATCTACCTAAAACTTATCAAGACAGCAAAGGAACTATAATATCAAAATCGTTTATCAACTGCTAAAAACGTATCCAAGGAGGCCTTGTCCATTATTAACGATCTTAGAGGCAAAACAAATTCCGCGAATCAGAGCATGCCAAAACCAAATGATTTAAACGAATATTTTGTCAACGTGAGCAAAAATGTTACCTCTGGTATTTCTCCTTCTCTCGACCCTCTTTCGTTTCTTCCTCCTTCTAAAAAAGTCGCTGATAGTTTTTTCCTAAGCCCTGTGACCAGCCTTGAACTTCTTCAGGTAATGAGCAGCATACAGAGTAAATCAGCTTGTAGCACTGATAATCTGGCAATTAAAATTTTCTTGAACCTCCCACTTCCAATTTTGGATGTCCTAGCTTCCTTAATTAATGCGTCCTTCACGAAAGGTGTTTTTCCCGAATGCCTCAAAACTGCGATAATTATTCCTCTTCATAAGGGAGGTGCAAAGGATGTCTTATGCAATTATCGTCCAATTGCTCTGTTACCTGTACTCTCTAAAATCATTGAAAAGTTATTAAAAAATCGCCTCATGCCATTTCTCCTTAGACATGGCATACTGTCCCCGGAACAGTTCTGATTTTTACCAAACAAGTGTACAAATGACGCCATGTTCTCGTTGCTTCACGATGTTTACTCATCCCTTAACAACAATCTCCCCACTGCTACAGTCTTCTGTGATTACGCTAAAGCGTTTGACTGTGTGTGTCATGACATCTTGTTAATAAAACTAAATTTTTATGGAATCCGTGGTATTCCTTCGAACTGGTTTCAATCTTATCTTGAAAATAGACAGCAGTTTGTTAGAGCGAACGGTTCTGATTCTGAGTGCAGATTAATTACCAGTGAAGTTCCACAGGGCTCTGTTCTTGGGCCTATCCTTTTTCTAATATATATTAATGACATACTTAAAAATCAATGGTAAAATTTCTCTCTTTGCTGACGACACAAGCATAACTTGGAGTGATTCTAATACTTTCTCCCTACACTCTAATATCTCCAGCGATCTCGTCACAATCAAAACTTGGTCTGACTCAAATTGGCTGTGTTTCAACGTTGATAAAACGGTAGCCTTATCTTATAAAACAACCTTACAACAACCTTTGCTACTTCACAACAGCAATATTAAATACGTTGAATCGACTATATTCCTAGGTTTGAGTATTAGTGTCAACCTTAAGTGGTCCGCACATATTGATTCTTTAACAAAAAAGCTTTCTTCTGCCTGCTTCGCAATAAATCGGTTTCGAAGGAACTAAATCTGTCTACTGCCAGGCTCATTTACTTCTCTTTGTTTGAATCTCATCTTCGCTACGGCCTTCCCTTTTGGGGCTGCTGTAACACCGAGCAATTTCGTACCATTTTCAAACTTCAAAAGAGAGCAATTCGTTATTTATTTGGTCTTAATGGCAGAGCTCATTGCGAATACTACTTTAAAAAATATAAAATTCTTACGCTTCCTGCTTTGTTTATTTTAGAAACAACTTGTTTAATATGCAAATATCGAACCATATTTCCACAAAGGCCACAACATGAGTACTCAGCAAGAAATTCGAGTCAGGACATCTACCTTCCTTTTCCCTCCTCTGAATTAACAAAAAATTCTATTCTTTATAATTCCAAGAAGTTATACAATACACGCCCGCTACATCTTAAATCCATCCCTACATTTGCTAAATTTCGAGAAAAAACGAAAGCTTACCTACTAGAAAGACCTTATTGTTCTATAAATGAGTTTTGCGTAAATTAGATTTTATTTTTTTCTCCATTAATTTTCTTGGGCTTCATGTGCGGCGGTGAAAATTTTTTATATTATGAAATTTTTTTATATTATATATATTTTTTATAATGGGTATAGGATTATCTTTTTGACGAATTAGTGATTTTTCGGATATACAGGAATTACACAAAATTAAATACCAAGCTATCAATTTTAGTCATGTTTTGTTTACTTTTACTCGGTATTTTCAACTCTGCAGCATATGCACATTGCCTGAGTCAAGTTTACCAACATGACCTTCCTTATTTTTCCAAACGCGCTTCGCTATAATGTATGTTTAATATTTTGATAACACTGGGTTTCTTTACCCTATGTTTTGTGTACTTCCTGTGGATCTAGTTCAACTGTTTATGATGTTCTGTAATATAGTTTTTTTGTTAAATCGTGACCAATTTCAATTTGAAAATTGCTTGTTCTATTTTTATCGTATATATTATTGTATATATTAAGTTTTGTTTTGTTTTGTATTTGCCCTACTATGGCTAGTTTATTTATTTTAGTTCGCTTTGTCCATAAAATTTATTTGAATTTTTCTGTGGCAATAAAGCATACTTGACTTTGACTTTGACTTTGAATGTATCAGATCTAATGAAATAATATTTTAAATATGCGGGTTACCTCAGTAGTAAAAGCCGAATCTACGATAAATTTGTCAAAGTTCTGGGAAAGATACTTTTCAAACTACTCTATCAAGTAGTGTGTAAACTCTGAGTGTACTTAATACTAAACAAAGTGCTCTCTTTATCATCTCTTCTCATCTGTCGTAAATCGATCCCGTATCTGAGCTTTAATATCTGACCATTCAACTAAGGCGTGGTGTCATGGCATATAGGTCATAACCATAAATTATCTACAAATATTCTATACGTGACAATATTTTTGATCTACATATCGAGGTTTTTACATTTTTTCTCAACATATCCGATATTTTCGAAGGTGGGAACCCTTTAAAAAGGTCGATCTCACTGTTGTCTAACCCAAAAAAAAAATCTCGCCTTTTCCAATTTTGGTCAATTTTAATAGGGTTGGGCAGACCGTCAAAAGGAATGTGTCCAGAAAATTTCATGAAAATTAATGAATTTTTTCAACAGGTATCGTGTATCAAGGCAAAATTTTGAAAAATCGCACATGTGACGTAATAGCTCGGAAACGGAAAATTGGATCGCGGAAAATAAAATAATGACCTAACACCTCAAGAGACCGAGAAAATTATCCCCAAGTGATTGCCTAAAAACGTGCAAAACCTGAAAATGATTAACGTAAAAAATTACTCGAATGAATGTTAAGGTGAATTTTACATCTGGCGCGTTAAGCTTTATATGACGGCTCAGTTTCATGCACCACCCAGGAAAAAGAGTGCTGAACGTGCCTAAAAAAGTTTTCACTCCAAAATTGTTTATCTCAATTTTCATCATGTGCTCTACGCTCACTAATGAATCGACAGATGGCTAGTCTTAATTCCAGGTCGAGAGGTAAAATCTCTTCTACTGTCTGGAGATTGAACGGATGCAACAGCTATTCTCTTAGTCATATTTACTGCATCTTTTCAAACATCAAGCTGCAAACCTAGGTATCTAATATAAAGATAAATATTTACAGGGAGTTTAAAAAAATAATAATTTTAACACTCTGTATTTAGGAAACTATTAACTTTTGGCCTATAGGAAATTGGGCTAGATGTTCATATTTGAGTCTTTGTATAGACCTGTTAGAGACACCATGTATAAAAATCACGTTACATGGGAGCAAATGAACATATACAAAATACCACAAGGACTAAATGTAGAAAAACAACTATTAGTAGCAACTACATCATTTAACAGGCATTGGAATTGATTTAAAAATGTAATTAATTGAAAATTTTAATAATTAGTACCAGACTTTCTAAGATAACATTCAAGAAAACTCTTGAGCGCTTTATTTTATATCGCGACATTAATAACTTAATATTTAAATAGCAGACACACCCAAACTCCTTGCTGAAGCCGCTCTTTCTGCGTAAAGTTACAAAGCAAAGATTTTAAGCTGACTACATACAAAGCTGTTCATTTGTCACTGTCTCGCAGTTGCTTGTCTGTTGAGTTGCGAGTTGATCAAAGTAAGAACATTCTGGTTTATTGTCATGTAAAATTTCAGGGTTTCTGAAAAGTAAGCAAAACTTCGTTTCGGAAACATATTTACTCTCGAGGATTTCAGATGTAATATTATAACGATGTGATATTTGTATAGGCGAGATTTCTTTCTTAATATTGTGCCTTTGTAAAAAATGTAAATGATAAAGTTTATAATAGGTATATCAGCTTGAAGCCTTATGCCATGGCAGAGGTCAGTAGTAGCCCATGAAGGAATAAAAAAATTATGGGGCCGCGGCCGTCGGCAAATCTAACCCACTGCAATTTCTGTCGGGAAGATGACTGTGGTTAAAATACATTTTTTATCGGGAGATCTTCGGTTACTGGCCTTTTTTACTAAATAGTTCTAGGTTTCTTTTAAAAACATTTGTATCCAACACTTTTTAGTACTAACACGTTTTATTTCGCCTTTATTATTCCAGCCACTAACAGTCGGCCATCCTGCAACAATTAATGCCGTCTGAAAAGACCGCGAAGTCTTCGTCGCCTTCACCAGTGCATGATTCTGGACTTCCTTGCCCCTTCAATTCCACGATACCGGTTGATGGACGCCGATGTCTATCAAAAGAGGAAATAAGCCAGTATACAAGTCGCCAGGGCAAGAGCAACTAAATGCCCTCGCATTCGCCTGTAGATTGAGAGGTAGACCGTAAATCAGACACGAAAGCGTCTTTGTGTCTGAAAGCTCGCACCTTTCGATCAGCGTCATTTTATCATGATAATAATAATGGGTCATTGTTTCGCCGTCCAATTTAAGGGAAATAGGGTGGTAAAAGCGTGTTATTACACTAAAATAAGACGGTAAAAGCGTACCTTAACACTCAGCATTGTCAGAAACCAAAAATGATATATCTCCCAAAAACAGCAGTGGTCCCATACCATCACTCGCCAGCACCATAGCGGTCGATCTAGTAACGTTTTTAATTAAACAAAATACGCAATATGGACTCATCGTTCGAAGCATCTCGTATGACAAGCGAATTCTAATTTATTTTTAGCATTCTCACCATATATTTTTAATTTTAAAATAATTTGCCTTTATAGCAGGCATAGCCGGGAATTATCCACCGCACTGAACAAGCACACTACGAATTTCCAAGCGGAAATTTTTGCGATCATGATGGGGGCCTGAAAATGGTTAAGGCGCAATGTCGGTGGTAGAAGGATTTTCTTTTGCTCCGACAGCAAGGCGACACTAATGACGCTGAAGTCGGATCGCATGCGCTCCTTGTTGGTGAGGGAGTGTAGGAGCTGGCTGATTGAACTTGCAAGGCACAAAAAGGTTACGTTGGTCCGGGTACCGGGTCACTCGAGTATACCGGAAACGAGGCCGCTGACGCCTTAGCCAGATAATGCTCCTGACGTAGATACTTAGGAGCTGATCCCAGAATGTTGGCGAAAGAGCTCTCGAGGCTTGAACCGAAGCCGAGCCGAAGAGGTATGGCGGACGGCTCCGGGGATAAGACAGACGAGGCTCATGATACATGGGCCCGCAAAGAGTTTCACCAAGGGTTTGATGGGCCTACCAAGGGAGGAGTGCAATACACTGGTAGGATCCTACATAAAGCACTGTAGGCTTAGACGGCACCTGACTCTACTTGAATTGTCCTCCATGCTCTGTATATGGTGCATGGAGGACAATGAGACTACATGCCATCTACTTACGGAGTTCCCCGCGTTTGCATCGACAAGATTCAGAATCTTTGGCGCGACGCTGATCGAGCCAGATTCAGTGCGTCGAGTTAGTCTGAAGTAGATGCAGGCATCTGATGCTTCAATAATGCGGGCTGGGGGCACAACGAGCTAGTAAGTTCAGTTCGTATGTGCATGGGTACTGATAAGCTTGCTCGCTAGAACAAAAGAACATCGGATGCGAATTTAGTTCGAGCGTTTAGGGGGGCACTAATTCAGGATTAAACGAAATAAGTTGGATAATGAGGATAATGATGTTGATTTCCAATGTTATAACTGTGGTTGTTTTTTCCTTTACAAACATATTCGAACTTGTATATATTGTGACATTCCGTTTTGGTCGTTAACTAGAAGGGAATTTCTAGTACGTCCCTGGTACTATTTCGGGTTAACGCTTCAATTCGACATTTGAATCCGAGATTTAATTTGAACTCATATCTATCTGGCGCCTTCGTCATAATATCTGTCATTTAATGTTTTGTTGGTTGCGTGGTGTGATTTGTGTTGCGTTTTCATTTTTCAGGTGCGAGACGACTCCTTCGTTCTCGACCTGGTACTAGACCTTTTTCCAGTGAAGCTTTCCGGTTGTTTAGTCGATTCTCTTAAAATCTGTTTTAAGCCCAGGCATCTGAGGTGGATTTTGTCGATAAACAACGTAGTAATTTCTGTATCGGCTATTTCGATTTGTTTTCGTTAGTTTTCGTGCTGTAGATACGGGAACAACTCGCCTGGCGAGGATTTCAGAACTTGCTTTGTCTGGTGATTGGAAGCCATTGTGTGACTAACGTCTCGTGTTACGACTTTTGGCCCTCATGTTAAGAGGTAAGTTTTCTTTATTAATTGCAGATGTTTTGCGCTTCTCGTGTCTTTATTAATAGCATTTTTTTGTATTATTACGCATTTCATTCATATCGGACTCGATTTAATTAGCTTAATTAGTCGGCGTGACGTCAATTTCTTTAAATATTAATTAAGGCTTATAGGTTTTGTATTCGCATGGCTTAATCATTTGTATTTATTCGCGGAGCTTCGCGGTTGATTCAATTAACCGTTATCTTCCGTTTCGGTCTCGACTTGTTAGCTTAATTCATCGGCACGATGTCAAATTAATTAGAGATTAATTAAAGCCTTTGGGCTTTTGTATTTGAATGAAATAGTCAAAATTATTTATTCACGGGGCTGCGATTAGTCAAATTAATCGTTTTATTTTATTTCCAACGAAATGTGATGTAGGTTTTCGATAATTTAGTAGTTTAATTTATTATAGTGTTACCGTAGCGGTTTAGCCGCGAGGGTAAAATTTAACTGTTGATTACTATGCTGCTTTATCAAAGGCATCTATTGTTTACAGCCATAGGTTGTTACTAATGCCAAAAAAATGCTAATTTCATGGAATTTATTTTATTACCGAAGTTAGAATTGATGTAATGGAGAATTATTGTTTTTATCTTTAATTTTAATAATTACTCTTGCAACTAATTTGTAGTGATTCGTGTGGGTAGTTGATTGCAACTATTAATTAGACGCTGAACCGGGAAATTCGGTTGTTAACGGTTAGGTTATGCAGTTTTGTTTATTATTAGTTTCCGTTTGTGAAGGGAAGCCATCAGATCGCGTTATTGAGTGCAGCTTTCATTTCTTCGCATACTTTCGTTCATCATTTTTTACCTTATTGAACTAACTTTATCCTCGATTTATTAAAATAAAGGTAGAGGCACGCTATCTTTTCGATATTAATATTGGAAGGTCGCTCGGACTGTTTATTTGCCAAATTCGTTTAGTAAGATGTTTTTTATTTAAGTATATTTTAGTGCTTTTGGTTCATTATGTGGGTCGTATTTGAACTTTTCTCTTGAATTATTAAAATTCAGGAAGGATTATGCTTTATATTTGATAATAATATTTGAAGGTCATTCAGACCATTTATTTGTCAAATTTGTTTAGTATGATTTTTCGTTAAAGTTTATTTTAGTGTTTTTGTTCATTAACTAGATCATGAAACTCTTTTGTCAAAATGGTATGAATATTATCTGTACCAGACTAGGAACAATCTATTTAATTACATTCATTTAACTTTTTTTGTACTATTGCTGTCATTTATTGCATTCAACGATTATGTACGTTTATTTTGCTGTGCTCGGTCCAAATTCTTTCCTCTTTCTAAAAGGCTGTAATGTTATTTTTAACTGATGATGTCGGCTTCCCTTGGGCGAACTGAACCTTTTTAGTTTTCTGCATAACTAATATTAAGTTATAGTTTTAATATTTCCATTGTTCTAATATATTATTAAGGTGGTGCTCTTTTTCTCATTTATTCTTTGTTTTTTTAACTTTTGGTTCATTTTTGAAATTTGATTTAAAATAAAAAGGGGAAAACCCCCATCCCTTTAATCCGAAATTTTAAACTCTGCTAAATTACTTTTTTGTAAGGAGAGTATATAATAGCAATCGATTCACATATTATTGTGACTAGTTACTAGGGAATGTTTTCATTCCTAGGGTCCTCCCACCAGGGGGGAACTTGGTAGTTCACCCACCTGGCTGAGATGCTGTAGTTCTTTCATACGGTTAGAAGAGTTGGAACTTTGTAGACCACTAACCCGGCGTAATCGGATAGTCCATTTGACCAGCGAGACGTGTTGGACGTCGAAGGTTCGTCCGCCTAGCTTGGTTAGTGTGGTTCACCCTGGGAGGAACTAAGGGTCCGGAACAAGCCGTCCGTGTTCGCCTGACGGTGTAACTTCAGTGAAAGCTAAGTGATTAATATTCTTAGTTTCAATGACTGTTTTGAAATAACTGTTTATCCTTTTTTTTAAGTTAGCAACTTTACCCTTGTAGCACTTGCGCCTACCTTATCTCTGCGGTTTACCTGATCACGATCCCGCGCGGTAGACCAAACTCAGGTTTTCTTTTAGTTTCCCCCTATTTCTCTCTGGGGCTCTTAGGCCCTTAAGTGGTGCCTATTTCATCTTTATTTCTGACTTATCACTTAAATCTACACAGAGTTTTGGTCAACCACTGACATACCTTATATTATTCTTGCTATAATTTCATTGTTATTAAATAGTCCAGTTTTTTATGTTTAAACTACCTACATTTGTATCGCATATAATATTTTGGCATCTCTAATTTCAAAATATATATTTATTTGTATTTATCCCTATTTGGGGCAATTCTTATCACCTGTTTAGATATTTTGCGGATAAAGGGATATTATTGCAACTGCTGCCTGTTTTATTTGGCTCAACAATTTACTTATCGTACCTTTGCAGCTTTACTAGAGATTTAGTCGCGACATTCTTTTTAACGCTTCTTACCGGCAAGGTTTACCTTGGGGAGCGGAGGTCTTGCAGCAGGTTCGACGAATAACGCGGGAATCCCCAGTTTGGTCCGTAACGAACTCGGTGGCGCCCAATGAACCTTTCTCCGGTTAATTGAGCAGCGGGCAAATTGAGCGCTCACTTTACAGCTTGCTACGAGGAATTCGGTAAGTGTACACTAATACAAATCTCGGTGGAACTCGTCCTAGCTCCACGAGCATTTAACATCTTTTTATCTTTTTACTCTTTTGAAGAAAAAAATTCTTATTACACAGAAAGCGCGTCGCAATATGGAGCCATTAATTATGCTGATAATGACAATGTTTGTTAATATTATAATTATTCTAAAACATTT
>MU184061.1:108052-166385 GCA_016904865.1 Pissodes strobi | reverse complement strand
ATTCACTTCTAGCAAGACTACGAGAAATCGGAATAGATGAGAAGGATAATCAAATCATAAAACAACTATATTGGAACCAGAAGGCCGAGGTGAAGATAAATGACACAGTATCAACCGAGGCTTTCGATGTAACCAAGGGAGTGCGACAGGGCTGTATTTTGTCTCCGATTCTTTTTAACATTTATGTCGAGAAAATATTTCAGATTGCTCTCGAAAATTAGCCCAGGGGCATCAAGATCAATAAAAGACCCATCAATAATATCAGATACACCGACGATACCGTGGTGTTGGCCTCCACTTTGGAGGATCTTCAGCATCTATTAAATAAGATAAATGGCATTGGTCGACGGTACGGTCTGCATATTAACACCTCCAAAACGAAATCCATGGTGATCAATTAGTAGACGAATCCGAGAGGTTGCTCTCGATGTAGAGGGCGAAAACATCGAACAAGTGAAGATATTTAGGTACCTCAGATCTGTTGTTAACAGCTTATGAGAGTGTGATGAGGCATGGCCAAAACGGCATATCGACGACTTCAGGGTGTCGTCCTACAGTAATGCTTGCCCCTGGACCTACGACTAAGAGTGATAAAATGCTATGTGTGGCCTATCCTGTTGTACGGGGCTGATACATGGTTAATCAAAGTAAGATCACTCAAAATCGCATTGAAGCGTTCGAGTTGTGGACTCTCCGCACACTATTTAAAATCTCATACACCGAACACATTACAGACGAGGAAGTACTGCGGAGAGCAGGTGTAGAGAGACAGCTCCTAAACATAGTTAAAACCTGGAGAGTGTCATACCAGGGACACATCCTGATAGGGCCTCGCTACGCCTCGCCTTCCCGAAGCTGATCCTACAGGGCAAGATGAAAGGCCGAAGGGGACCCGGACGAAAACAGCACTCGTGGCTCCGAAACATGAGGAATTGGAGCGGGGTGTCAGATGTGGCAACCATATTTCGTCGGGCAGAAGACAACGCCCTTATAATCATTTGAGGAATGTGCGGAAGATCCCCAACGTGCAGGATGCATATGGGACCGGAAGGAGAAGACGGAAGATTCTGCCTGATGCAAGCGTCTGAAACCAAAATTATATATTTGTGTGTGCCAGCGTTTTCTTTTAAACGTAATATCCTCAGAACCCTTGCTTCCTTCTGTCTCATCCCGCTGACAGTAAATTCATTGAAGGCGTGAATCCTAAAATTTTACAAATATATACCACTTGAATAGCAAGAAACAGAGGTAGAAAATTTTGGAAAAGGTAAGGCCTTTTGTAGATGATCGATATTAACAATTAATTTTTAAATCATTTATCACCATAAAGGAGGAGGTGGTAATAAATTTTAAAATTGACCTCTTTAATTCGTGGACTGTATCAACATTGGCCAGTGGGGTTGTATTCATAGGCTGTGAATTGAAACATGTGTTTTAGGTATTATGTACTTTTATAATGCAAGATTTAATTTACATTAAATATGATCGATGTATAAATTGTTTTCTAACTACTTCATGCATTCATCCTTTCACCCATAAAACTGAATACTTTACATGAGGTTAACTGTGAGTAAATATCTAATATCTAACAAAACTTCCTGATTATTTGAATCTAACATGAACTTCTTTCTTTACTAAATTTAATTAAACTTTCTTTATTTCATTTTATTGACTGCCTTTCCGTTCACACTAAATACCTTGTTACTTTACTTCTTCTACGATTCTCTCAATTTAACTTCACCAAGGATTTAAGACCTTGAACATTTGATTCGAATCTTAAGTACAGGAACAGATTTTTCTAATTACAAGTTTCCAACCGCCATTTTACCTTCTTCTATCTTAAGCAGGAGAGACGCTGCGAGTTGTATTGTCTCGAGAAAATGCGTTAAAACGCCCAAAGTATCCTTAATTCAGTGTTGAAAAAAGGGAACACAAGAGTACAGCAGATATTTTCTAAATATATGTGGAAACAAATGAGAAAACGACTAAATATCTTGGCAGCAAATAGAGCTACGACTAGGTAAACGTTCTTGGCTTCAAATTCACGCAGAGCGATGACTGGATCGATGCTTCACGATTGAGTGTTTGTAAGGCATTAAAACTAATTTTTCCTTCCGGCGCGGCGCGGCGCGGACAAGGAAAAAAGAGCGAGAAATTGCTCGGACGCGGATGCATTTCAGATGGGAACCATGTTCTTTCTTTATTTGATATATTGTTGTTTACCCAATATTGACGGAGAAAAAGATATATTAAATTTAAACGTTTAAAATCAATTTCGTTGACGGAGTGGGACAACTTGCTTTCCAGAGATTGCTTCATATAGCGGAATCTTTTCTACCGACAATCCAGGTTCTGGCTAAATAGTAACTGAAATACAATGTTTTAAGCGCCAAATTGCTGTTTAGCTGGGGTGAAATAAATCTGTTCGGAGTTTATTTATGGCTCATTCATACTACGAACATACAGGGTGTTATCACCAAATTATACAGTGAAAAACCATAAGTTAATACACATGTTGGGGTGTTTCCCCAACAGTAAAACATAAGTATCATTAAAGATTGCTTTAGAGTCGTCCTTTAGTATTTCCTGGCTTACTATGCACGAACTAAATACAGTTTCTTTTGCCCTTCTAATTCTTTGGTTTTATCCAAATCTTGCCTTCCTTTAATTTTCAGATAAAGATCATCATCACATAACTTAAATGTAGATTAAAGTTCCTTTGAAAAAACATGATAATCCCGACTATTCCTTTGGCTAAAGCTATTCATATGATTTTAACTACCCAGGTGTGTATTTTTCATTAAAGTAGTCATTTAAATTATTCAAAACTTTAACTCGCTCCCCCATTTCTCTAAGGCATTTCATATAATAACCCAAATACGCTATATTTATAGAGAAAACGTCGGCAAAATAATTAGTCGAGAGAGTATAAAATAAATTAACGTTTCGGGTTTGCGTTGATTTCAAATCATACTCTCTAGTGAAAACAAAATCCCTGCAGCAAATGTGTCTCGAGTCGTATAATATATCATGGTCTTTTCATTCCTTCGAATGCATTTTGAAGGATGGCACAAACTTTATGATTCTTAAGATATGTTGTGTTTGTCATTTTTAAAATCTATTGGATGTCAAGTAGGATTTAGCTGAAACTTTGGTCACCGATATCAGACTCAAAGTCAACCAGCGTTATAGCTTCGCATCTTCAGAGCATGCCATCATTTTGAAGTGGATAATTTGTTAAAGAGGCAACAGTTTGAGATGGATGATGTTTTCAATGAGGGTTCTCATTCGGCGGCTTTGTTTTGCGATATATCAAAAGCATTTGACCGTGTCTTTTCGTACCGTCTCGCGTCTTATTGAAAAACTTAAGGTTCATGACTTTTCTCACCGGAGTTTTGAGCTGCTGCAGAAGTCAGTACTGGGTCCTCTGATGTTCATTGTTTACAGCAATGATTTGCCATTCTGTCATCATGACGTTGATTTCATACAGTTTGCTGCGGTGGTTATCGATGAAATCCTGAATTCGTCCAGGGCCTTGGTCTAGTTTTCTGCAAAGCTTATGAATCTGGGTACCAGTAAGACTGAAAGAATGTTTTTATCTTGAGCAATTCAGTTGATGTAACTCATAATCCAACATCTGTTAGATTCTTAGGTATTAACCTCGATCAGAAGCTAACCTGGTCCTATCCTGATGATTTCCTTTCCTCCAAGCTGTGCTCGCGTACATATATATTAAGAAGCCTAGTCAATTCTGTATCTGGTCCTATTTTTATATCAAGTTTTTACGCTTTTATCCCGTTAAGGACATCATAGGCACTGTCAGTCTGGGAACACGTCTCCCTGGCAGGTAGAATCTTTGCTCTGCAACGTAAGGCTGTCCGTGTTATTGTGAAGCTGCAATACAGGACTGACTGCCGAATTTGTTTTGTGCAGCTGAGGGTGATGACTGTTACCTGGATGTATATCAATCAGTGTTTGCTATTTTTAAAAAGTATTTTTGATGAATATGATTCTCATAATGAACTGCACGGCATAATTCCGTCATCTTGACTGACCATAGAATTTTAATATATCTAGGTGGGCTTTAAATTACTATGCTCGCAAACTTTTCAAAAAGCTTCCCTACTAAGTTATTGATTGTCAGAGAAAAATAAATAACTTTTAATTGAAAGATGTTTTGAGTATTGATTTTGAGGAATTTTATAGCGATGATTTGGTAGCATTTAGCTTCTATACATTGTTGTATCTTTAGTGTAGGTAATTTATTACATTTTATATATATTATTGAGTACTTATAGGTTTATTTAGTGTATTATTTTAAACTAATGTATCAAGATGTTTTAGTGTTCTTGACCTAGGACTTGTGCAAGCTTATTTTTCGACAGATTCAATAAAATTGCTTTGCTTTGCTTTACTATAATATTATAATAAAAATATCTGAACTTGCCTCAGAGCTGCATACTGCAAGGTATAATTTTCATCTAGAGTAGATATCAAACAACGTTCGGAGTATCCGGCTATATTACTTTTTATAATTTATTTTGTGGAAGTCATATCTCATTTTATAATGATCTGAACAATATTTGTCAAAAGACACCTTTGGCATTTAGAATATGCTCAGTATTACATAATTGCCTACTTTACATAATGAAAGCGTGGAAAATGGACCAGTTTGTGAGATGGCTTCATCTCGCAGACAAGTAATATTAATGCCTTTGCCATCTCATGTCTTAAACCTTTTGAGACGTGTTTGCTCATTTTTAGCGAAATGTCCTACATCGTGGGCATTCATACCGTATGTCGCATAATAAGCTTGCTCATAATATTAAGCATAACTCTCCGTCATCCTGACGTTCATATTATACAAAAGCATCGTGGAAAGATGGTGTAAATCAGACTTGAAATTGGGGAATTCCTTTTGTATTCGCTAAATCTCTGTTATAACGGTGATGGGAATAGTTATATTAATAGTAATAAACAACGATAAATTTGTTAAGCTTAGCATCAACTTGAAAATATCCAAAGGGTTAGGGGAGTGTTAAGTACCTACTTATGTGCACTAAGGCAAAATCAAGATATTTCTAGAATTAAAGGAAAATTGGATTTCATGCTATGCTGCTAGGGGGGTTTAATCTACGTCATGTGAGCAGAGATGATAAAGAAGATACTTCGGTTAAAAACAATAACAATGTCTATTGGTCAAAGCCTTAACGAATTTACGTTTTACATGTTAGGACCCTTCGAACCCTACACTCATGTGTGCTCTAAGGAACTGGTTGAACAGGGTTGGGTGAGAAGCAAAGTTTGACTGATGGTTCATTCTAGTATTTATATAATAAAACCTGCTGACTGTTTCACGTTTAAGGTTAATAATCGCTTGTGTTGCTTATAGTTTGTCTTGAATGATTACCTAATATTTTTCAAGTTCAAGTTTAAACTTAGAACAGGGTGATATTTACTTAGTAGTTTATGCATTTTAGTAGCTCACACATGCCCTCTCCCCGATAACGTTGGACCCCAACGTTTTCCAAGACCCTATGTTTTAAAAAAGAGACCTCAATTCGAGAAGACATATCGCATTTTACATTATCTTGCTACAACTGTACAATACATTATGTATTTTATAGTTACAGTAAAATAATCTGACCCTTTGTTACTTCCTTTTCTAGCCTCCACTGCAGTCTACGTCTTAGCCTGGTTTCACATGCCCTTAATCTATGTGAGGATATCGTACCTGAACGCCTGCTGACTGGTGCTTGATATATTCATGCAACAAAAAGAAACTTATCTTTACAAATTATCTTAACAACATTACAACTTTATCTCTAAATTGCGAATAAAAGAATTTCGTGTTCTCTAACAATCATTTACAATTGTTATCTCTCCAACATCTAAAAGACGGTTCTGTCTTTATACCATTCAAAAATAGTTCCTTAACGCTTATTTCTGTATCGATAATATAAAAGTTTATTTACTTTATTGGTTTATCACTTATTTAGAAATACGGTTTATCTGACTTAGTTATATTTACATTTGTTGACTTCCAAAAAAATTGATGACATTGTGTAGCAAATTATTCGACTTATTTAAACTCACCGACTTACTTCAACCTGCTGACTTTGTTTATAGAAATGAAATATCTTTGCAAATCTCTCCATATCATATGCCTTTATGAACCTTATTATTTGTTTGTATTATTGTTTGCAATACGATCTGGTTTTACTTTTTGTTTTTTGCATGATTATTTGTATCATCCGTTCTAGAGTTACGCTTTTCTAAAAAAAAATATATGTTCTGATTGTGCGATAATTTACTCGAGAAAAGGAAACTGTAAAATACGTTACTCAAGCTTTAGCTGTTCCTCTCTGTTTGTCTTTGTGGCTGATACATGGCGCATCCGGTGGCTTTTCTTGCATATTCCTTGGTGGTTGTCGTTTGGCAAGTTAACTGGTAATTCGACAGGCTTTCTCTCTACTTCGCTTTCCGGCTGGTAAATGGTGTGCGTGACGGAGTTTTCTTAACTGTACGGCTGGTTCTCTTGGCAGATTGTTTCCTATGTTACATGCCATCGTCCTCCCCCAGGCTGGAGAACACCGAAGTACGAAGTCTGGAGCCGATCAATGACAGTTTGTGACAAGAGGGGCTGCATTGTATTGGCTGGCAGGAATGTTAAACTGGTGAGACCAGTTTGATTACAGGGAGTGACGCCCCCGCCAGTCCGAGTTGCCACGGGAAGTGGCCCATCAAATCCCATCGTCCTCCTCCAGGATGGAGAACACCAGAGTACAAAGTCTGGAGCTGATCACAACAAATCCCATTTTTACCCCTGTCAGACTAGGAACCACCGAAGAGATGAGTCTGAGGCCGATGCTTCCAGTGGAAGCGGCCCTAGGTGGTAGATGCATACGCCTACTCGCATCGTCCGGTGAAAGACCATCCCAACAGAACTGGGAAGCGCTAAGTGGTTTTTCCAAATCACGTTCCCTGGTGTTCTCGGGTTCTACAGTAGGAATATATGGATATGATGGTGCTTCCAAGATCAAAATATTCCGGAAGTAAACTCCCCGGCCATTCGGATCTCCGGGCGCTGGGCGGCCCTGGGAGCCCTTCATTCCGCATTTCAGAGATAGCAAAGATACCGAACCAATTTAGAATAGATTTCTGCAACATAAGAGACCTAAATACAAACATAAATTCGGTACACCAACATCTACAAGCAAATAGACCACACATACTAGCCCTTACAGAAACACAAGTATGTTCTACAACAACAACAGTGAACTACCCCTATCCTGGTTACGACTTGTTCAAAAACCATTTTTGAACACGTCTTCAAATCTAACGATTTAGTTTTGTACAATTTAACATTCCACGCCACTGTCCTCGCATTCCAAACAATTTAAAACCGTGGCGATACTACTAACGCCATCTCTTGTTTAACACGTTTATCGACTGCGTCGGCAGGCCAGAAAACTCAAGGTAAAGCGTCTCGAAAGCTATCTGACCAATCATAGCGTTTACCGCTATACCCCGGTGACCGAGTCGACCAATCACGGCGCATCCTACAGGATAGCCAGTTCACCCAAACTAAAATTCCCTAAAATTCACATCTTTAATATTCGAATTTCATGAAAACTAATCAGCAGATTTCAACCGGATTTGTATTAAAATTCATAATATTAATTTAGACAACCAGTCGTTTTAAGTTTTTACACAATATCTCTGTATTTACATTATTACCCTTTCAATGCCCGAAGCGGTGCATCTTCTCCCACCAGAAGGGGCGGTAACAACTTCTTTAAGTTGCTCTAGTTCCCACGTTCTAGAATTCAGTATTGAGTAAAAAGTCGTGTCTTGAACCTCGACCATGTAAGTCGCAAAAGACGCACCCCCGCTTCTAGCCGGCTGGCGCGTGCCGCCATGCTGGCAAGTTTTCACGTTTTGATACCTCATCATCTCTAGTTCGTTACTCAAGTGATATAGTGATATCCTGCCATAGTCATTGTCGCATCAAGCCTACAATAAGGTATTTATTGGCAAACTTAATGCCATTATTCTCACGCCGAGCAATGGCGTCCCAATTGGTCTCATCCATGGGAGTTGTACAATCGAGCCCTGTCTCGAACCACACCACACTCAATAGAGCCTAGTCTCGAAATCTCAAGTAAGTAACCGAACATGTTTACAATCACATTCTCACAACGCCTACAAAAAGGTATATTTCGGCATCTACTGCCATTATGGAGACCCACTGATCTCTAACTCTCAAAGGCTGTGCCATGCGCTGCACAGTCTCCAATGGTATTGTCCAGGGGTTTTTCAACATTCTATATCACGAGTGTACCACTGGGTTGCTACACTCTTGCCTTATTCTAATATAAGGATTACTCTGCACTAGTCTGCATACCTATTCATGCCTTATTCTCATATAAGGATTAAACGGCACTAGTCTGCCAATTTACTCAAGTTATCACAAAGCTGTATCCCCTACGCGGATCTCAGCTTATGCTACCAGTATAGCATATTTACTAATCATTCATGCGTGTACCAAGAAGCCGCATTCACAAGGCATTCATGTCATGCCTTATGCACTAACTGCATACCAGAGTCAAACCACTTCATTGCAGTCATTCTTGTTTGCAAGGAATTGAAGTACATTGTAAATAGAAGCTAGCCATAGATCTAGTGTTTTTCAAAGTGACTTTCCCCCAGTGTTAGAAGATAACCTCCTGAACATTGAACGTTTCTCGTCAATGGTGTTCATAGTGTACATATTAGTTTATAGGTGGACTCTAAGGTAATATTAATCCTGTCATTATTGCTTGTATATTGTTGCATTTTATATCAAAGCTAAATCAGCTAACATAGTTGATAAGTAGCTGTTCCGCAGGAACTCATAACAGACATTTAACTGTACATAGCTTCAAGGTTATGTTTATAACCATATTTTAGCATAGTATTACAACTGTTATGCATTGCTTTAGATTTTAAGAGTTTTATTTATGTCATATTATTCAAGGTCGAAACTTTGCCTCGACTAATATTGTTCACATCGTAGCACTGACTACGTACAATAATTCACTGTTTATATTTTGTGTAGTTATGAGCTTCTAGTTATTTTCAAGTTAAGTGACTTATTAAAATATTCATATAATGCTAAAGCTTTTTGCTTTATTTACAAAATGACTTTAGAACTAGCCCTATGGTATGTGCCTAAGAGCACATCTCTTTTTGTTCAGAAAATCGACCAAGATCGACTCTGAAACACGACTTACATACCCGATTTAGACATAAGTTCGGAATATGCCTTTTTGTACGAAGCGACCTTTCATGTCACTGCGAGGAAACACTCGAACCGAACAACCTTGACGTCATGTGGCTCAAGTTCACCGCCAAGGGATTAACCAAGTTCATATGTTGTCTCTATCGCCCTCCGAGGGATAGAGCCTACCAAAGCTTTTTCTCAACACTAGCTACCACTTTTGACTCAATACAGGTCGATCACCCCAGTTCAGAAATAATCGTTCTGGGAGACTTCAATGCTCACAACACAAACTGGCTCAAACGTCACAACAAGACCGACAACGAAGGTAGAGAAGCTGAAGCATTTGCCATCAGCTGCGGACTTACTCAAATTGTAGACGAACCAACTCGAATCTCAGAGAGGGGCGAATTCGCCGCCCTCCTGGATCTCTTTCTAACCACCAATCCTGACCAGTACACAATTACAGTTGGTCCGTCATTAGGTACTTCCGACCACAAACTCATTACAACGGTGGGTGAATTGCCACTCATACAGAATGACCCACCATTGCCTCGCAAAATCTGGCATTACAATTCTGCAAACTGGGACGATCTAAGGGAGTTCTACCTAGATTTTCCTTGGCTCGACGTCTGCTTTGGCACTGACGACCTGTCAGTCTGCTGCGAAGAGATCACGCAAGTAATCTCCTCAGGAATGAAAGCATACCTACATCCCAAATTTCATCAAGTTACCATCAAAAGGACAGAAGATGCAGATACAAGTACTGGCAGCAAAATCAGACTGCTGAAAATCGCAATTATTTTGTCGAAGCGGGAAACGAATGCAAACGTGTGATCGACGAAACTAAGGACAAACACAATTAAAGTATCAGGAATAAACTTTTGCAATGTCCCAGTGGTTCCAGGAATTTCTGGTCGGTAGCAAAGCCAGTAAGTAACAACTTTACAAAAACGTCTCTGTCACCTTTGACGGACGAACGTAGCATCACGGCGTCTACAGTCAAGGAAAAAGCAAATATGCTCGCTAAAATGTTTTCATCACACTCTACCTTAGACGTCCCCCAAGGCAAGACTCTCCCCACCATATCGAACATCAACACTACCATGGCAGAAGTCAAGTTTCATCACCATGATATTAAGTTAAGTGGTTTACTTATTTAAGTGGTATCATGATATTCGCAAAATCCTTAAAGAACTAGATACGCAAAAGGCATCAGGACCGGACGGAATACCTTCCATCATGCTAAAGAACTGCGCCAACGAACTAGCGCCCGTTTTTTCCAGGCTTTTTTCTCTTTCTTACGGAAAAAGGATTTACCCATCCTCTTGGAAAGTCGCTCGAGTGCAACCTGTTCCAAAAAAAGGCAAGAAAACCACGCCCTCAAACTATCGCCCAATTGACTTGCTTCCAATAATCTCCAAAGTCATGAAACGTGTAGTCAATCAGCAACTACTCAAGTACCCCGAGAACAACAGAATAATCAGCGATAATCAATATGGCTTTCGCAAAGAGAGATCGACAGGAGATATATTGGCCTTTGTCACTCATATATGGAGTAGGGCAATTGAAAACTACGGAGAGTCTCGAGCGATTGCATTGAATGTTTCAAAGGCATTCGACAGAGTTTAGAATGGCAGACTGCTCAATAAACTGCCGTCCTTTGGACTGCCAGCCTCTCTCTGCAGCTAGCTGGCCAGTTTCCTTCAAAACCGATCCCTACACGTTGCAGTCGATGAACACATCTCGGACACATTCACAATCAACGCGGGCGTGCCTCAGGACGCAATACTTTCACCAACTCTGTTCCTTATCTATATTAATGACCGGCTGATCGAAACGAATAATCCTGTTTACAGTTTCGCAAATGACAGTACCCTTGTCTCCCACTTTAGATCAGAAAAACCCTTACCAGCGACAGAGACTCATCACCGCAGACAGGAGCAGATTACAGCTATTAATCAAGACTTGGAGAAAGTTTAAACTTGGGGCGACCGAAATTTGGTCCAGTTCAATGCAGCAAAGACCCAAGCAGCAACGTTTACCAAGAGGGCCAATACAGCGGGCCCTGACATCATTATGGCAGGATCGACCATTCCTTTATCCTCGTCAATCGGACTGCTGGGTGTCTCGGTCAACAGCAATATGTCATGGCATGACCATGTTGCTAACATCGCAAAATCAGCCTCCCGGTGGCTTGGTGCGCTATTTCGCAACAAAAAACTCTATACACCGCAGCAGTTGCTCTTGCGTACAAAGCGCAAATAAGACCGTGCTTAGAATATCTGGGGTGCCGCACGAAAGCACACCCTAAAGCTGCTGGATTCCATTCAGAAGAGAGCGTGCGTCTCGTCGGCGACCCGGAGTTGACCCGGAATCTGGATAGTCTGGAACACCGCAGACTTGTGGCCGAGATGTCTCTGTTTTACAGATGCTTTCACGGCAGATGTTCCCAGGATGTGGCCCGCATCATCCCGTCCCTGGCAACTCCTGTCAGACAGTCACGACAGACGGCAAGAGCGCACCAGTTCGTCGTACAACTAGAAACACCTAGAACTTTACAAGAACTCCTTTGTCTGGCGCACTGCATCACTGTGGAACTCACTTCCAGGACATCTGTTTCCCACTAATTACAACCTACAAATCTTCAAGAACAGTGTCAATCAACATCGTCGCACACACAGCGCTTGTCGAGCGCCATAGGATATCCATTTAGTGTGTGTGCCACTGCCATAAAAAAATGCAAGTTTTCGTTATTTGTTAGACTATTACAGCCACTGGTAATCAGACAATCATTGGCATTCTCCTGATGTTTTAGCACCAAACTCTTTACTCCCTTAGAGCTAGTCACCGGCATAGCTTCTGGTTGGTGGATAATACCATTTTTGTCTACGTTGAATTCCCTATCTTCCATAAAGTTTAATTTGAAGGACAGTTTGTTCTAAATTTGTATGTATGTAACTGGCTTCTGCATAGGAAAGTATCAATCTTGTCTTATGGCCATACCAAAAAGTGATCAGCCAGTTCTAGGATGTGCTCTTTCAAGTTCTTCTCTTGTTTTGTTGGAATTGCGCAGTAATCCCAAGCATAGTTCCGCAACTTCTTGTTCATTATTGAACGATGTTTCCTTTTGAAGTGAAACTTCTTTAGGCGCGCTGTACATAGAGAGTAAGCTGGTGAACGCATTACGAAAGTTGCAACATGTGCGATACGGCAAACGCGTTACGTTACAAAATATGTGCTACGGCAAGACGATTGAAAATAGAGGAGATATAACGTTGGTAAAGACAAAAGGAGATAGTTTACACGGGAAACGCCTGAATTTTCCAGCTGCCGCCAACTCAACACGCCAGTATAAAGTAAAAAATCAGTTATTTAAATTCAAGCTAACTTAAAATACGTAAATCTTTAAGCAAACAAAGTACAGGCTAAGCCGTATCGCATAGTCAGTCATGCATATCACGCTCATCTGGTAAATTATACTCTACCTGGTCACCAATAGATATATATTTGTTTCGAAACTGACTACGTTCTTGTCCTCATCGCCATATGACCACGTTATACATGAACACCATACTAGAAACAGTGGGAATTGCAAAAGCGATCAGTCTTCTAAATGTTAAATCGTGGCCGATCAGTTTTCTGAAAACTTTGCAGGGTTTTAGTCTATTAGAGCACGGAATATTAACAATAGACTAGAAGGTTCACTGTAAGCTCCACCCCCAGCATTTCCCTCCTTGCCCCGTCGCGGAACCAGGTGAAACGCTGATTAACCGCTCTGGCCTCGTGCCACGTTTCACCCCGTCTCGTCTAAAGTCTGGCGTCTCACCTTTGTAAGCGCTACATCAAAAGTGCCGGCTGAGAGTAGACCTTCTAGTCTCTTGTTAATGTTCGGTGCTCAGTGGTAGGGGTGCTTTCCCTAAGTGACTCTGTTGGAATCGATTACGTAGCGAATATAATATAATCCTATATTTTTCAATTAAGTTTGAAATAATAGCATAATTTTTTAAGAAGTTAAAGATGTAAGCAACGTAACATGAATAACACAATACCTATTCATACCGAGCTAAAATATTCAAAAGGAAGCAGTCAAGATAGAAGCGTTCCATTAAATTAGTTCAACAGGTCATATTAATGTCCTAAAGTGCCAAAGTTTTGAGATTATTTAGGGGAGATCCCTTCTTCTATTTAAGACAAGATATACGATTTTAGGCATTCATACCGCTTACCGGAATATTAAACGTAATTCTTAACCTCTCTCAAGAAACTATTCTATGGAAGCCTCAGTCGGAATATGGGAAACCCTGGAAAATTGTTCTCCTCGTTATTGTAAGTTTCAGAGTTATTAGTTCAGTTAATCTCCACTTTTTTGAAAGTATGTAATATGATTAGTACTTTTTTCGATACGGTCTTTACAAATTGATACATGATACCGACTATTTAAAAAAAAAAGTTCTTTATACATATTATAGTGAAGCTGTAATAGGAAGACATAGTTATACAACGGAATACCAAATTTGCCGACTATTTTACACTTGAAAATCTTGCTTGACAACTGTGTATGAAGCCCTTCTAAGATAGCATAGCCTAGAACCATTTTTTAAGTCTGCACGACCTCATGGCACTTTATAAAAGTCTATTTACTAGCTTCATTTTTTCATTGGACTACTTCTGATTAAGCCTGGGACTGCCGTAGAATACTGAAAATTATGATACAAAATTACGACTCATATTGTTCTATGTCGAGCCCAAACTAACCGAAATCTTTTGAAATTTGCAATCAGTACGACTGATCAAGCCTTTTCTAAATAACTAACCAAAAATCAAACCTAAACTAACCCAAACCTTTTGAAGTTAGCAGCCAGTCCAACTAATCATCATCATCAGAGTTTCGTACACTTAAATTAACTATTTAGTCAAAAATGCTTTATTGTCTTAAGTACAACGAACTTGTTGATATAGCGTTAAATATACATAATTATCATTTAAGAAAAAGAACAAAAATATGACGTTATACAATATTAACAATATTAAAAATCACAGCTTCATAGTTTGTCATAAGCTAGAAAACACATTAAGAGTAAAACAGTGTTAAATTTTAAAATAAGAAAAATTAAACACACAACAAGTCAAAAACCAAACACAATAAACACAAATTATATCACCAAGAATATCACACTACAATAGCAGAGTAGTATTTTACAATATTGTAATAGGTAAGCCTTATTTTTTAAAGCATTGGAAACGTATCTCCGGATCAATTTGAAACCTTTAATATTTCTATAAAGCAAAGGCAGGTAATTAAAAATTTTGATACTCTCATAAGTTAATGAATTCTTTGTTAAGGCCGACTTAGGGACTGGCATTCCAAACTGACGTGTGATAGGGCTCAGGCCTGTTAGACACAGAAGGTTCTTTATGAATTAAACATGGTGTTCCAAGTATAAATAATGCCACCAAAGTTAAAATCTCTGATGAAAGAAACAAAGGCTTGCAATGATCCCTGAATCCTGCCCTATTCAGATACCTAACTGCTCTCTTCTGAAGAACGAAAACTGAATTAAACAGCTGCTGGCCGCATGAGCCCCAGAAAACAATCCCGTATCTAAGCTGAGACTTCACCAACGAGTAATAAACGACCCTTGACGAATAGAAGACCAATTCATTGTGGTATTATCCAATCGCAGAGCATAGCAAGCAGATGCTAGTTTTGAATTTAATGCGCAATTATGATCGTGAAACTGTAATTTCGCATCTAGAATGATGCCTAAGAATTTAACACGAGTGGTGCTCTCAATTATTGTTTGATTATCCAAAGAGATCGAAGTTAGGGGACATTTGAACGACATTATGTTGTTTTTTTATATAGAAAGAGAGAGAGTTGGAGTCACACCACTTTTTGATACACTCGATATCTTGCAAAACTGTGAGTTTAAGGTCGTCATTCACATGTCCAATCATAGAATTGTAGCATTATCAGCAAAAAGTGTGATTTTACCCTGAATATGTAGAGAGACCAGGTCATTTATATAAAGCAAGAACAAAATTGGACCCAGTACTGATCCCTGTGGAACACCCCTCGAAATAGCTACAGTTTTTGGACGCTTCTCATTGCACTGGACCAGCTGTGATCTCCCGGAGATGTAGCTTTGGAACCAATGAAGAGTGCTACCTCGAAAGCCATATCGCTCATGCTTCAGCAGGAGTGTTCTGTGATCCCCACAGTCGAATGCTTTAGAAAAATCGCAGAACACTGCCGCCGCAGCATCGCCGTCGCGCGTCGTTTAGACACAAGTAAATACTCTCCAAGAAGGAAAATATAGCATGGTCAGTGTACTTCGATTTTTGTAACCCAAATTGTGCCTCACTTAAGATGTAAAATTGAGAAAGCTGTTCCATTATTCGTATTTTCACAAGTTTTTCAATAATCTTTGAAAGCATAGACAGTAGAGAGATTGGGCGGAAATTAGATGGATCACCTGCATCTCCACCTTTGTGGATAGGTATAACCAGAGCCGTTTAATCAATCCGGAAATAGACCTAATTGAAATGATTGGTTTATAATATGTACGAAGATCTGCAGGACACAATCAGGAACACTTCCCAGAACCGTGACTGATATACCATCCAAACCCGATGAATCTTATTCCTTATGCTCGACAATGCTCTCCTTATTTCCTGAATATTGGGGCGATTTAGTACAAATGTATCACGAATGTGAAGACTTTGAGGTAGCTGAGAGGACCATTTGATTGGTTTAGACCAGAGCTTAGTTTTTCTGCAACAGAGCAGTAAAACCTATTGATTAGGGAGGTTCAACTTCTATTTTTGATTGAGGGGAGCTGTTGTTACCTCTTAGGTTATTTATTATTTTCCAATTAGCTTTACTTTTATTACAAAATAGGTTTATTTTTTTATTATAATACATTTCTTTTGCTCGTGTTAGTAGGTGTCTATACATGCACCTGTACTCAGTAACATGGTTCAAGAGAAAATCATTAAAATATTGTTTTATCGCTGCACACAAAAATCTCAAGTTTTTAGCTGATACCCGTAGCTCTTTAGTTACCCAAGACTTTTTATTCTTAATTTTAATTTTTTATAAGAAAACGATCTAATGAATCAACAAATAGCTCACAAAATATTTTAAATGGTTGATTATAAATACAAGCTGCACCCCAGTTTATTCTTGCACAGTTTTCTTAAAGCTTTTTGAAATTGGACCTACTGAATATTCTACCATATTTATATTTTTTCATATTCATAATTTCTATTGGTAGAACTTTAAGGATAATAGCCTCGTGATCCGATAAACCAGCAGAGACAGTATGCCAATCCAAATCAAAGTTGTCAAAATTAGAACATACATAATCTATAATAAGAGCGAAAAATTGACAAATTCTGGAATAATCAGTATTGTGCACTGTGAGACCATAGGATGCAAACATTTTTTTTTTTTAGATTTATAGTGCTGCTGGATCTTTTCTCACAAAAGTCTATATTAAAATCACCTGCCAGTGCCAATTTTGCGGAGGTTGGGAGATTATATAACAATTGCTCGAGTCGCATGTCAAAAGCAACAAAGTTAAATGACTCGAATGATTCTCTTTTTTATCATAATCAAAGTTCCTCCATGAATAAAAGACTTTCTACAATATTTACTTAAAATTACGTAACCTGGAATATAGCATGGTTCGCTACTTCTAAGCCAATGCTCCGTCAGGAATACAATATCTGGTAACCCTAAATCTAACAATAGTATATACAATCCATCAGTTTTATTTCTTCTTCTTCTTAGTCCATTACATCATACATGATGTGTGGTGGTTGTTGTGAATTTCTGTCATTATCCAGTCTGTCCAGGACGTGACCAATAATTTGTTGCCATCGTTGCCTGCTGTTAGCCTCTCTTGTTGCTGTCTCTAAATTTAGGCCAGTTAAACTGCGAACGGTGTCTGTCCATCTCGTTGGTGATCGACCTCGTCGTCTTTTACCAAATGGCATTCCCTGTACAATGAGGCGCTCCACATTATCGTGTCGAATTATGTGGCCGAAGAACCTTAGAGCCCGCGCTGAAGTTTGGCTCGACAAACGGTGCTCTATTCCGACTTGTTTTAATATGGATGCGTATGTTCTTCGGGCAGTCCATGGGATTCTTAACATTCTGCGCTAACACCACATTTCAAACGCATCGATTCTCCGTCGATCAGCGGCCCTGATCACCCACGTTTCCGAAGCATACCAAAAAACTGAGAATTCCAGTGATTTTACTAGAGCTTTTTTTGTTTGGATCCAGATGTTGCGATCTTTCCATACTCTGGTAAGTTGGCTCATAGCTGTTTTGCCAAGTTGAATGCGTCTACGAATTTCAGGTTCACAATCACCATTTAATGTTATTATTGACCCTAGATACACGATCTTTCCGACGACATCGCAATTTGCCACCTTGTGTGGTTGTGGAGCACCTTCTTGTTCTCGGTTGATAATCATGATCTTCGTTTTTTTGTAGTTTATTTGCAACCCATATCTTAAGCTCACAGATTCGAGTCTTTCGAGGAACATCGTCACTTCCTTCTCATTACTGGCAACCAAAAGGGTGTCATCTGCATATCTTAAATTTGAAATTTTTTGACCGCCCACAACAAAACCGCCGTCCCAGCCTTCCAGCACTATTCTCATTAAGTGTTCCGAATATAGGTTAAACAGCAACGGAGATAATACGCAGCCCTGTCTAACTCCTTTTTTAACCAAGGCTTCTCCAGAGAAAGAGTTGTCTATCTTTATGACTGCCTTACTGTTTGCATATAAATTCTGAATGAGCATTACGAGATGAGATGACACACCCATGTCCAAAAGAATATCCCACATCCTTGTCCATATCACATTATCGAATGCTTTTGTAAAGCCCACAAAGCAGAGGTAAAGGGGGCTATAGTGTTCTCTAGCTTTTTCGATCAAAATGCGTACATTAAGAATCTCTTCCCTTGTACCCCTGCCCTTCACAAAACCTGCCTGCTCCGGGCTAATTTGAAATGTTGTAAAACGTTGCAATCTTGAATGGATAATATGGAGCATGATTTTACTGGCATGGGAGATTAGAGCGATGAGTCGATAATTATCGCAATCATGTTTGTTGCCTTTTTTGTGAAGAGGTATAATCACAGAAGTGGACCAGTCACAGGGCCATTGACCTGTTTCCCATATCATTTGGCAGAGATTTTGTAACCTTGGTAGGCAGTGTTCATCCAGATGTTTCCATATTTCAGCAGCAATGCCGTCAAAACCGACTGCTTTGTTGTTACTTAGGTTACGCACAGCTTCTTTAACCTCGCACAACAATATGGCTGGTTCCATTGTACTGCTCGTGATAGTCGTAGAAGCAGTGTCGTCATAATACAGGCTCTGACAATACTCTCTCCATATTTCAAGGACTTGATATAATTCCGTCTTCAGTACGCCATTCTTATCTGTTGTAGCATAAGATTTTGGTTTGAAGCTTCGGGTTATTGTTTTAATTTTATAAAAGAGATCTCTACTCTGGTTAGTTAGTATTCGAGTGCGATTCTATTTCCTGACTGATGTTATAATATACATCTTTGTCTTTGCGACATCCTCTCTGTATAAGTCCACAGAGCTTATTATATCTTGTTTGTTCCTCAATGCTATTTATACCATCCTTTTTCATTTCTCTCCTAGCGAGACAGAGGTCCAGGGTTTCATCAGATATCCATGGCTGTTTTTTACGAGTAGTGATACTTGGTGTCAGTTCACGTACAGTGTCTGAGACAGCGGTTTTAAGCTTAGTCCAAAATGTCTCAACGGTTTCATTTTGTTGAGTTTCTTGCTGCAGTCTTGTCCATAAAGTTCGACCTATGGTATCATCCTGGAGAAGGTTACGTGTTAGTTCTACATTTGGTTTTGCGCGTTTACAGAATTTGAATTTAATTTTACATTCAGACACAAGGAGCTGGTTATCACTTCCGCAGTCAGCAGAGGGTAGAGTTTTTGTATTCATGACAGAGGACCTCCACCGCGTATTAATCAATATGTAATCAATTTGATTTTTAGTTTTTCCATCCGGTGAGCGCCACGTATAGAGTCTGCGTTTGTGCTGTTCATAGTTTGTGTTGCATATGCTGAAGTTGTTTTCAATGCAAAATTGTATCAGCCTTTCACCTCGTTCATTGCGCATACCCAACCCGCGACGGCCAACCACTGAGCGAAGGTGTAAATCATTTGTGGTATCTCCAACCTTTGCGTTGAAGTCCCCTATTATCATACTAAGCTCTTTGCCTGGCACCCTTTTCACATGCATTTCCAGGGTACGATAAAAACTGTCGATTTCCTCATCAGCAGCTGCAGTCGTAGGCGCATAAACTAGGAGGATGTTTAATCGACAGGGAGTGCTATTTATCTTGATGCTCATAATTCTCTCGTTTATGGCCTCATATCCCATTACTGCTGGACTTAGCTTATTTGAAACGACAAAGGCAATTCCTTCAGAGCTTTTATTTTCATGACCTGAAAAGTAAACTGAATAGTTTGTTGATTTCTAATGACCATTTCCATGCCAATGAGTTTCAGTTAATCCACATATATCAATATTACATCGACGCAGTTCATTTTCGACGATGCAGAGCTTTCCTGTTTGCCTCATACCTCTGACATTCCAAGTAGCAATTCGGTGTCTTTTTCGCAACTGTATATATTTAGCCCCTCCAGTAGCATAGTTTCCATGAGATGCCTGGTGGTCTACAAGCTCACGGCCAGTCGCACACTTCTCACCATCCGCCCTGGACGCGGAGTAGCGCTTGTATATTCAACAATAATAAAGATAGAGATAAACAGCTACTCATAAAAGGATTTTTGTTCCTTTCGACAAAATCTCGAAAAAAAGGCTGATATCTTGAACTTAAGTCAGTTTCGTGATTAATAAGTGTCTCGTCCAAAGCAACTATCTCGTCATTTGTGTCGCCAGTGTCACATATTTCCGCCCTCACAGCAGTTAATGCAGTTCTTTTACCTGCAACAGTCGTGTCTCTTAAGTAAATTGTATTGATTAAATTGGTTGTACCAACATGAATTATACAGGCTCGAGAGAATACATGTTTCATTGATCTACTCGATTTTACATAAAAGGCTAAATTTTTACAAAGCGATCTTTTTGACAATCTATATTTATCATCAACAATAGCATTTTCTAGAATTGCGAGAGAAGAATCATTATTATTAAGAAAATTGTTGCAAAATGATACATATTCCATAAACTCATGATTCTTCTTAGTTGAATACGTTAGTGAAAAGATGACATTTGTATACTTACCAATCGAAAACATTTTTTTTATATAAAAGTTACTTAAACTACTAATAGAACCTAAATTAATGAAGATAATAACACTGTTATTATTCGAATTAATATGTGGTCAACTCAAAAATCCTATTAGCCATCTGCAGCACCGAAAATCCTGGATGGCTTTCCCCACACATATAGTATTTGCTGCTATTAAGCTGGTCAAAAAGCCCCGCAGCTATTCCACTTGAGCTTCTGTCACCCAGGACCAACACCTTGTTTTTGTTGGGGTTGGTTGTTGCTGGTTTAAAGGATAGAACGATGATTTGTGTAGCTATATCCTATTAGCTTCAAGTTCTAGAGTCCTTTTAGATTTTTGTAACTTAGCTATCCTAGACTTAAGTTCTTTCAGACAACCGTAGATAGTCTGACACGAACTGTCCTGTGTGAGATTTCTACGAGTGTAAGTTTGTGTGATTACAGAGATATGGGTTTCTTCAGCGTTTAGCGAGGCGTCTAGGCAGCTATTTTTGTTTAGTGAGGACAATCCAGTTTTTAATAGATTTTTCTCATTCACGTTTGAGAGATTCTGACTCGTCGAGGAAGGTCTGTTTATTTTTTTTTTTAGTTTTTATAAGTGAAAAGACTTGTCAATAAGGTCAGTTTCAAGTTCCTTCAGAATCTGTTTGAATCTTGAAAATTGCTCTGAATCCGAGACATTCGCCAGGTCTGAGCCGTCTGTTGAGCACAATATTAGGATATCACGGCTGATTTCAACTCCTTTGCGCTTCTGAAGACAGCTCTTGTGATATACATTGCGACACTGTATGTATATCAAATTGTTTTGAGCCCTATTGTTACAGCATTTAAAGATCAACGCCATAATATGCTCTAATTAAGGATGACTATGTTCTATATAGTAAAAATAATACTATTTTCCCATCAGTAAATATTTAAAGAAAAGAAAACAAAATTTCAACCTGGAATCAGGAACGTAGCTGTGACATCAAAATGTACACAATTTATTGGCGCCAACTGTTCACAGGTACAAATCTTGTATAGTTGCGTAAATCACTGGTTTTTTCGAAGAAAAAAGCACAGTCAACAAACGACACTAAAAAAACCATAGGCACTATTTTAGGGAATTAATTGCACTTAAAACAGTGGAACCACATGGTTGTTGTGGAGCTACCATTGATAAGATATATTCGGACTACGTTCCGGTAATGTTACATATTCAATATTTACAGGATACAAGTATATGCGCTTGGCATGTAATACGACCTGACCGTGTTAGGTGTCATGATCGGTTTCAATCACACCGTCTCGTCTGTTCCAAGGGAGGATTTACCAAAAGTGACGGCTATAATCAAAGCCGATAGAAATACAGTTCAAAGCACCGATTAGCACCACTTGTCCAGCATAGAAACACTCCCGTCGATGTCGGAAACAATCGTACAAGACATTAACATATCGACTTCTATTTTAATTTACCAGAAAACCTAGCCGCAGGAAAAACTAAAATTCTACTCGACAATTGTCTAAAACGTTTTTCGAGTATAACAGGTTGCTTGACCCGCGCATTACCAACCTGTTCTGACAACAACCCGACCTTTCGGACTTATCGTGTCAGCTAATATTGATTTTGCACACGATCCTAAATAGGGAAACTGCAGCCACAGACGTCGAATTTACCGATTCTGTACAGTAAGGGGAAGAAAGCAAATGGCGATATCTTCCCTGGATATATTAAAATCGTTGATCTCTCGGCGCAAGCGATTCTGCCGAATTCTTAAACAAGCATTCATAATGTAATAAACATAGAATATATTAAAAAATTAGGAAAATCACTCAATTCACAACATTATACAGACAGTGCTCGTCAAATGAAGGAATGGAAATACTAGGTGGTCTGCACAATAAATAATACAAAACTGGACTGTTATGTCCTTCACTGGGAAAATTTTGATTTTTTTGGTTTTATTGTCTTTGCCTGTAAATTTTCCATGAATATGTTGATATTTCTCAGGTTGGTCATTTACTGACCGTTACTTACGAAGTTCTTGAAACTTGTTTGATACTGCCATATGCCCAATCTTAATTTTTATAAATATATTGACAATGCTATAAAATACAACCTCTTTAACTTGCAGTCAAAAGGTTAGCCGAATCATATATACTGGTTCTATTTTTTTATTTGAAATGAAAGAGGAGCTTACAAATCCAGTCACAATTTTCGACCTCTTCAAGTTATCAAATCTTCATTAATTACATACAAATTAGAAAAATTCCATTCACATATGAGAGAAACAATGAAATATTTTCATGTACTTTTAACATTTATTAAAATACATATAAAACTTACTTAAAATAATTTAATATTACATTTTTGGCAACCTATGTCCCTAATGAATTTGTGGCTGATCCAAATTAATTCTATTGGTAGAAAAATATTTAGAAAATTTTTCCTGGAGAAAATCAAACCTCTTTCAGCTTAGAGATTCAAGCCATATCGATATCAAAATGAAGTTTCCTCGTATTTTCTACTAATCCTGGCTTTATTTGTAGCTTCCGTTACATACCGCTGCAAACTAGCTAAAAAGTCTTTTGCGGTACCACTTAAAGTCCTCGGACGAATCTCTGTACTACTTGAAGGTCTAGGCCTAATTTGAACACTATCTGTTTTCTTCTTTCTTCTCTGAGCTAAATCTTCTATGCTGAGATCCATGAAAGTTGAATATTTTTCTGCTTCAACTCCGGATGATGATGATGATGAGGAATCAGATTCAATTTGCTCTGAAGGATTTGGTTTGTAGTGAATTTCTGCTGAGACTACTGCTCTATTGCTCTCGATATCTTCATCTGACGAACTATCTATCTCAAGCTCGTTTATGTTTTGAACATCAGATGTTCTAAATTGTTTTGAACTTGTTACTAGCGGGCTCATTGTTGAAGGACTAGAGTACTTTGAGCTATTACCAAATATGCTATCTGTATATGACGCCATCGTGTGCAGAACAACATCATTATATACTTCCGTAAATCTTTGGGCGCTGCATAAGGGCGTGGTTACTTCTTCAGTATTATTAAACTGCTTGTGATCTACGATGTATCTTCTTTGCTCCTTGTCCCATCTTGTACAGGGAATAAATCTGTAACCCCATCTTATTTCCCTGCTTAAATATGAAGTAATCGTTCTTGACATGTAAGATGTGGCTAGACATTCACCCTCCAAAACGACGACTATCTCAAACCTAAATGAGAAAGAAGTTATTAGATGAAGTTTAAGCTCTAATAAAATACGGGAACCATGTATAACCTAAATTGCCACAAAAGGACATCCCACATCTTTAATGGGTTTTCGAGGAGCAATGGAATGTTGGTATGTTTTTTAACTTATAAATATGTATAATAAGTAAGCCAAACTTATCAGTATACAGGTTGCGCCAAAATATTAGGTGCAAATTATATTTTCTACTGATCTATATACAAATATCTCGTTTCCTAGGGAAAAAGGTGAAGGAAGCTTCTGCCGATTAGAGTTGTAAACAATTCACTTTGTTACGGTAATTATAACAATTTCGTAACCTGAGTTTTGTTCTGAATTCGCTTCCTGCTATCAATAATATCTTTGGATATTAAACCTAAGGTTAAGGTGCTATGCTGTTCGAACCACCCCTAAACGTTGGGTGCCAAATATGTAAATTGCTCCTTAGGCGGTTCATATGCCAGGCTTATTATGCTGGTTCAATTTCTTTAAAAGGCGTGGTTTATGCCTTGGCAGTTAGGATAGGGCGTCACAAAAATTTTGTACAAAAAATTTATCAATGATTATTGATCCTTGAAAATAGGGTAATAACATTTAGAGAAATTGCCTGCATATGACTATTAAGAGATTTGGAAATTAAATGTATTTAATAAGGAATGGTACGGTTGATACTAACTTACCAAAATAATTATCGGGATTCCAAATAATTTATTTATTTAAATATGAAAAATTTACACAAATCCGTCCAGGACAAGTAAATTTTATCATTAATTAATTTTAAGTTAAACTAGTGAGAATGACCATTAAATAAAAGTAACTTAAATTATACACATGGCAGCGGTAATACCATTATATCAATAAACAATTAATCCAGTGTACTAAATGAAGTAAGTAGATATGTATATAGAGCCTATAAGTATCTAAGGGTGAAATGAGATGATTATTAAACAAAACTATGCTAAATGAATCTCATGACAGTGATAATATCGTTACATTAATAAGAAGTTAAAAGCCACACGAAATCAATGAAGTAACCAATGAATAAATGGTTAAAAATATGAAATGAGCTCAGTTCGATTCGGGTTTTAAAGCGAAAACTTAAAATTGCAAATAAATAAACACGTGCACTGCTGTGAGGTGAGCAGCTGATTATAGTAAAAACTTATGGTTCTAGTCGGTAGGTATGACACAAAAGTAAATCAGATAATGACCAAAGCATTATCGAGATATTTACCAATTAAGATAGTACTATATTGTATTAAGGGAAGTCATAATCAAATATTCGACAAAAATAATAAATGATTTAACTTCAATGACTCCATTACGGTAACTATAATAACGTCAGTAGATATGATATACGATAAAAAATAACCGAAAATCACCGACGGTAAAGGTATATTCGATAAATATTATTACAGTAAAAGTTAATTAAGTAGTTCCTATAGCATTAACAATATAAATTTTCCACTCGAGATAATCTCAGGTATGAAAATTACAGTAAGGAAAAAAATCAATTATAATCATAATATTAGTTACAAAAAACACTGCCTTCTAGAGTTACTAAATTAAATTATGACATTAGAGAGAAAGGATCGGTATGAGATAATATTTGAACTAAGGTCAGTTATCAGCAAGTTTAAAAAACAAATGCGGCAAATAATTATGTGATTGAGATCTCTCTCGAAAGAGAATATATACCACGTCTGTCAAGTGGCGCACTAAACGGATGTACCTATCGAGCAGTTTCGAACACCGGGAGTAAGGTAGCGAGCGTATCGATAACACAAATCGACCAGTAAAAGAAGAAAATCACAATACGGTATTTAGTAATTATTGCAACGTTACACAACAGTATCGAAAACTTCAAGTTGGACAGTGTAAAAATATCAATAAATAATAAATATGATAATTATTGAAGTGAAACTTCTTTAGCGAGGGCAAAGTCAGAAAAAAATTAAACGCTTATCAAAGTTGATACGGTTATCAAAATGAAACGCCCCTTTAATTAAGCATATTCCAGTAGGACATGTAGCCGGGGTAAAATGAGGATCCTGGACGAAAACTCTCTCCCTCTCGTTCGTCCAATAGAGGAGGGAGAAGAAAAAATACTAAAATAATTAATTTCGTGAGAACGGTAAAAGCTACAGTGTCTAAATTTGTATGATTAGGTGCGCCTCATGGGGGCTACCTTTAACCATATGGGACCAACGGGGTCATCGGTAGGGGGGAATTATATCCTCCACCCCTCACCTCCCCGGATACCCAAAATTTTAGAAAAAATGGGAAAAAATTAAAAAAAAACGAAAAAAATTATTCGGAAAGTTAATAAAAGTATCATAAAACGAAATAAGAAAAAAAATTATAAAAAAAGTTAGAGAAACGCGGTTTTTGGCGAAAAAAAGGCGAAGGAGTTCAGCTACGAGGTCGGGGATGGCAAAAGAGGAAAGAAGAAAATAAGTTATGAAAAAAAGACAAAATTTTTTGAAAAAATGGGAGAAAATATTAAAAAACTTAAAAAATGTTCAGAAAGGTAGTAAAATTATTATAAAACGAACCATGAAAAATATATATTAAAAAAAAAACTAAAGATTGTTCGGAAAGTTAATAAAAGTATTAGAAAACCAAATAAGAAAAAAATTCATGAAAAAAAAGGAAAAATTGTTCTGAAAGTTAATAAAAATATTACAAAACGAAATAATGAAAATAAAATTAATAAAAAAAGTAAGAGAAACGAGGTTTTCGGGGAAAAAAGTTGAAAAAAAAAATTAAAAACTGGCACCGGAGACCAAAGTTAAGAAAAAAAAATGAGCAAAAAAGGCTTTAAAAAAATAAAACCTCTAATCCTAATATCTCAGAAGTTCCACGTCAGTTGTGTGCTTGTAAAGGTCAGGCACGTAATTTTCTTTTCATTTTGTTATTAATATTATGATTATTTTATGCAAAATAGCAGTTGTATGTTTATTTTAATATGTCATCTAATTAACTAAGTTGGGGTTTGGAACCTTCGGCAAAATGCACTACAACACAGAATTTTTGCATTCGACGCGTGTTTCGCAACCATGTTAGCATCATCAGGAGACGATTAAAACTGCATGATTTAAATCGACCGCTCTTTTTCGTGATGGAAAGTGAAACTATGTGATAATTTTAGGCGAGTCATTCTTTCGAGAAACCACCTTGATTCAAAGGTAGGAGCAGAGTTGCCTGATTGGAGGATTTGCTAAAAACCTAAACTAATCCTGAAATTGAGATTTTCTTGGTGAAGTAAGCTGCCTTTTGCGGTTGTTGATGCCTCTAGCACCATATTCAGCCACCTGACCAGTTTCAGTGACGTCACAATTTTTGGAGTCTCCGACATGACCCTCCAGGATTCATGGAGGAAACCAAGGTATCGACCCACTATAAGGAATCACCAAAAATATTACATTACAGTTTTATTTCTTGTCTAAACTGTTTCAGAAGAAAATTAAAATAAACCCTTTTTTTGTTGAAATTTCCAATGGTTTATTTTGCACCCTAGCGTGGCTGCATTACTGGAGAATATATAGTAATTAGCATACTTCGAACCTATACGCCCTGAGTATCTTTTCAGTTTGCATTTTTAGTAAATTAAATTGCAATTAATTTGCAATTTAATTTACTAAAAATGCAAACTGAACGCACCGAATGAAATTGCTTTTAATTAGCATTGTTCTTTAGAGCGTCCTAGAAAAAAATACTTCCCTTTTTGATTTTTTTTGCTACATTTTGTTGGATTTTAACATTGAAAATGTTTTTGTTTTCCTATTATGGGGTATCAAATCACGAAAAAGTACATGCTACATTTGGCACATCACGTAATATACGTGAGAGATCGTGTTAGTCTGTTTCTGAGGACGGAATCGGTTCAAATGACAAAAATAAATTAAGGCTAACTGAAACTAACCGAAAATTGATTGAGCGACTAACCCAAACTAACCCACACTAACTAAAAGTAACCAAAACCACAAAAAGGGTTAAAATGAATCGGAACAAATTAAAAAAATAAAAGTAAGTTAAAACTAACTCAAAGTAATCGAAATTTGGCGAATAACCAAAACTAACAATAAAAATTAAAATTGGTTTTAACCTATCGGATCCGGTTCAAATTACTAAAATAAATTGGAACTAACTGAAACTAACCGAAAGTTGATTCAACGACTAACCGAAAGTAACCAAATGCTCCAAAAAAGGCTAAAACGTATCGGAACAGATTAAAATTATAAAAGTAAGTTAAAACTAACCAAAACGAACCGAATTTTGGCGACTAACCAAAACTACCCAAAAACATTAAATTCGATTATAACGTATCGGCGCCGATTGAAATGACTAAAATTAAAATTAACTCAAATTAACTGAATATTGATTGAACGACTACCCACGACGACTATCTAACCCATCCTAACCCAATCTAACCTAAACTAACCAAAAGCACCAAATATGGCTAAAACGTACCGAAACAGATTAAAAATACTATAGTAAGTTAAAAATATCACAAATTAACCGAATTTTACCGACTAACCAAAACTAACCAAAAATATTAAAATTGGTTATAACATATCGGAAAGTTGATTGAATAACTAACCAAACTAATCAAAAGTAACCACAAGCACCAAAACGGGCTAAAATGTATCGAAATAGGTTACACAAATTAAAGTAAGTTAAAACTAAACAAAACGAACCGAATTTTGGCGACTAACGAAAACTAACCAGAAATATTATATTTGATTATAACGTATCGGAGCAGGTTCTGATGAATACTTTGGTTTCTTGACAGTGAGTTTCCATGGTCGCATCACGACAAGGAAAATTTTAGTGAACGTCGCGACACGGTTTATGCATAACTGATTATAACGTATCGGAATCCGCTCAAATAAGGAAAATAAATTGAGACTAAGTGAAAATAGCCGAAAGTTGATTGGACGACTAACCAAAACTAACCAAATCTATTATAACTCATTGTAACGTATCGGAACCGGCTCAAGTAAGTAAAATAACTTGAGACTAAGTGAAACTAACCGGAAGTTGATTAGACAACTAATCCAATTTATTAAACTTGATTATAAGGTATCGGAACCGACTCAAATGACTAAAGTTGGTTGAGAGTAAGTGAAATTAACCACAGATCTAGGAAAGGGAAACTAACCGCAAGTTGATTAGACGACTAATCAAAATTAACCAAAACTATTAAAATTGATTATCGTATCAGAACCAGCTCAAATAAGTGAAATAAGTTGAGACTAAGTGAAACTAACCAAAAGTTGATTAGACGACTAATCCAAACTAACCTAATCTATTAAAATTTATTATAACGTATCGACTGAAATGAATAAAATAAGTAGAGACTATGTCAAACTAACCGGAAGTTGATTAGACGACTAACCAAAAGTAACCAAATTTATTAAACTTAATTATAACGTGTCGGAACCAACTCAAATGACTAAAATAAGTTGAAACTAAGTGAAACTAACCGAAAGCTGATTATACGACTAACCAAAACTAACCAAATCAATTAAAATTGATTATAACGTATCAGAACAAGCTCAAATAATTGAAATTAGTTGAGACTAAGAGAAACTAACCGAAAGTTGATTAGACGACTAACCAGAACAAATCAAATCTATTAAAAGTGATTATAACGAATCGGAACGGATTCAAATAACTAAAGTAAGTTGAGACTAAGTGAAACTAACCGAAAGTTGATTAGACGACTCACCAAAACTAACCAAATCTATTAAAACTGATTATAACGTATCAGAACAAGCTCAAATAAGTAAAATAAGTTGAGACTAAGAGAAACTAGCCGAAATTTGATTAGACGACTAACCAGAACTAACCAAATCTATTAAAATTGATTATAACATATCGGAACCGATTCAAACACCTAAAATAAGTTGAGACTAAGTGAAACTAAGCGAAAGTTTATTAGACAACTAACCAAAACTAACCAAATCTATTAAAACTGATTATAACGTATCGGAACCGGCTCAAATAAGTAAAATAAGTTGAGACAAAGTGAAACTAACTGGAAGTTAATTCGACGATTATCCAATACTAACCAAATTTATTAAAATTGATTATAACGTATCGCAACTGACTCAAATGACTGAAATAAGTTGGGACTAAGTGAAACAAAACGAAAGTTGATTCGACGATTAACCAAGACTAACCAAATATATTAAAATTGATTATAAGTTATCGTAACCGGTTGAAATGACTAAGATAAGTTGATATTAAGTGAATCTAGCCGAAAGTTGATTAGCAGACTAACCAAAACTAACCAAATCTATTAAAATTGATTATAACCAGCTCAAATAAGTGAAATAAGTTGAGACTAAGTGAAACTAACCGAAAGTTTATTCGACGATTAACCAAGAATAACCAAATCTATTAAAATTGATTATAACATACCGTAGCCGGTTCAAATGACTAAAATAAGTTGATATTAAGTGAAACTAACTGAAATTTGAATGACGACTAACCAAAACTAACCCAATCTATTAAAATTGTCTATAACGTATCGGAAACGGTTCAAATGACTAAAGTAAGTTGAGATTGAGTGAAACTAACCGAAACTTGATTGGACGACTAACCAAAAATAACCGAATCTATTAAAATTAATTATAACGCGTCGGATGGCTAAAATAAATTGAGACTAAGTGAAACTAACCGAAAGATGATTGGACGATTAACCAAATCTAAACAAATATATTAAAATTTATTATAGTGTATCGGAACCGGCGTAAATAAGTAAAATAACTTGAAACTAAGTGAACCTAACCGAAAGTTGATTGGACGACTAACCGAATCTATTGAAATTGCTTACAACATATTGGAACCGGCTCAAATAAGTAAAATAATTTGAGACTAAGTGAAACTAACCGGAAGGTGCTTGACGACTAACCAAAACTAACCAAATCCATTAAAATTGATTATTACATAACGTATCGGAACCGGTTCAAATGACTAAAATAAGTTAAGGCTATGGGAAACTAACCGAAAGTTGATTGGACGACTAACCAGAACTAATTAAATCTATGAAAATTGATTATAACGTATCAGATCCGGCTCAAATAAGTAAAATAATTTGAGACTAAGAGGAACTAATCGAACGTTGATTAGACGACTAACCACAACTAACCAAATCTATTAAATTTGATTTTAACGTATCCGAACCGACTCAAATAACTAAAATAAGTTGAGACTACGTGAAGCTAAACGAAAGTTGATTCGACGACCAACCAAAAATAACATAATCCATTAAAATTGACTTTAATGATTCGTAACCGGTCCAAATGACTAAAATAATTTGATACTAAGTGAAATGAACCGAAAGTTGATTAGACGACTAACCAAAGCTAACCAAATCTAATAAAATTGATTATAACGTATCGGAACCGACTCAAATGTCTAAAATAATTTGAGACTAAGTGAAACTAACCGAAAGTTAATTGATCGACTAACCAAAAGTTACCAAATCTATTAAAATTGATTATAACGTATCGGAACCGGTTCAAATGATTAAAATAAGTTAAGACTAAGGGAAACTAACCGAAAGTTGATTCGACGACAAACCAAAAATAATATAATCTATTAAAATTGATTATAACGTATCGTAACCGGTTTAAATGACTAAAATAAGCTGATACTAAGTGAAATTAACCGAAAGTTGATTAGCCGACTAACCAAGACTAACCAAATATATTAAAATTGATAATAACGGATCGCAACCGACTCAAATGAATGAAAATAAAATAATTTGAGACAAAGTGAAACTAACCGAGAGTTGATTGAACGACTAATCCAAACTAACCAAATCCCTTAAAATTAATTAAAATGTATCGGAACCGGTTCAAATGACTGAAATAAGTTAAGACTAAGGAAAACTATCAGAAAGTTGATTGGGCGACTCACCAAAAGTAACTAAATCTATTACAATTAATTATATAATTAATTATAACGTAACGGAACCAGCTCAAATACGTAAAAAAAGTTGCGACTAAGAGAAACTAACCGAAAATTGATTAGACGACTAACCAAACCTAACCAAATCTATTAGAATTGATTATAACGTATTGGAATTAACTCAAATGATTAAAATAAGTTGATACTAAGTGAAACTAAGATTGATCGGGGATTGAGAGACGAATCAAATGCAGTTTTTACAACCACTACTAATGTTATAAATAGTAAAAACGAACGAAACTTGAGGTAATATGTATGTATGTGGTATATTTTGGTAAACTAAACTTGGGTAATCTGCTAAAAGTCATTTTTTACATTAGATTGTGTTAAGGGTGGGTGAGGGTGACTTTTAGTTTCTCACGACAGACTAGTTGTGTTTCGTATCGTTAGATCGAGGAATGTGAGACGAATCGAATGCAAATGGTGTTTTGCTTTTTACAATCACACTTATAACGTTTTAAATTGTAAAAAAGAACGAGACTTGAAGTAATATACATTTATTTGGTATATTTTGGTAAACTAAACTTACGTAATCTAACCTGATCTCACCCAAACTTCTATCAACTATATATTTCCACACAATTATGAGTTTTCTCAGATCTCAAATGTAATAAGCGTTGCATTCTGCTTGGGCATTTTTAATGTCCCCCCCGGTTGCATCTTTGTGAAGGACTGTGAATTTTATCATACGTTTCTCCTCGCAAAGGTTATTGCAGCAAAAGCTTTTTGCAACCTTTATTACAGACCATCACAAATAATTTTTCTCAGTTAATTTTAAACATGGAGATATCAGGCCTGGCATATTCGTAATTTGTAACGAACGGACTTTCAGATTCAGATAAGTGAAAAATATATAAAAGCCATCCACAAAATCTATATTTTTTGGAAACTTTGCTTCACTTGTTTATTTGTTCTGCTAATAAATCCTGGCGGTCCATGAAAAACACTGCCACTTTTGTATTTATAGTTTTTAAATGTCTATTAAAATAAACGCTGTATGTATGCGGCAAAATATATGGGAAAACCCTGTACGTCTTTTTGCGTCAGAATGTCAGAATCTCTAGAATATGGATAGTGGCGCATTGTCATTAATAATTAGCTGGCTTATAAATTATAGGACTATTAAATTATAGAAGAATAGTACTATAATGAAACTAATCATTTTAATACAAAAATAATGCATGAATATCACATTTTTTTCCCTCGGTGTGTAAACACAATTTATTACTTCGTTATTTCGATGACCTGCAATAAGAATTGTATAACGCTTTGGCAATAATTATAGCCTTTAGGACCGGAAATGTATGATAAAAGCCAATGCAATTCTCACAAATATAAAAATTGGAGTTTTTATCTAGGGCACCTACAATTATTCGAACATGAGTTCTACACTAATTGACAGTGAGTACTGACTGCCCTTTCTTTTTACCTACGTAACGAGACAACTATTTTAATATAAATCGGCTTGACATGCATAGTTTACACTTAATATTTTGGCACAACCTGCATACGGACGAGTATGGCGTAATGGTGAAAAAATCTTACATTTTTAGTTTAAATAGCATGCCAAAATTTCAGGAAACTCCATTGTTCCTCTAAAATCAATTAAAGGTGATATCCTTAGCTATTATATTTTCATTGACATATAGCTCGATATGGCTACTGACATTCATCATCATAAGCCTTAAATAATCTCAGATCTATTAATAATGCAAGATGTTCCATAGAAATTAGAAAGCAACTTTCCCAAAATTTATATCTCTCATATTTGCCAATTTAGAGCAATAGCGGAAATAGGCTTGTTTGCATAAATACTTTTAATATCATCATTTACAATATGTGGAGATATTTTGACAAAATGCAAATTCTTTTATTTGCCTAAAATTACCTGTTGACTCTATAAATATTGTGTCATCACGCTTCTCATCTTAATTAACGCCCCTGTATTCAAGACGAAACTTTAAACTGCTTATTTAGATTTAGTAATGAAACATTCCAATTAAAAGATATCCTAAACTTAGTAGAAGTAAGTTTACTACACGACTCCTACTAAAAAAATACAAAACGCGGCGAAATGAAAGATTTATATCTGGATAATATACCTTTTTAAGATAAGATCTTTAGCTGAAAGATCCCAAAATGGACTGGTTTTGTCAATCTTGTGAATCACTTCGACGGGCCAGATTAGTATTCCAGTCGGCTCCAGCTTGAGCACCTTGAGCGATAGTTCCCTTCCCTTTTCTTCGGCGAGATATGCTACGAGTTTCGTATGGCATTCATACCGCATGTCGTAATCCCTCACTCGGAATATTAAACATAATTCTCCATCCCTCTGACAGATCTATAATGCAAAAGCTTCGGTAATAAGATGTCGCAGAGATGTAAATTCTTAAGGTAACCTTTCTTTTGCCCGACTAGGATCTTCGCACATTAAATCGTTGGATAATTCTACTTGTTCTTTCCCTTTTAGAATATGATAAAAATTCTATAGGCTATGAAAGGTTCTCTGAATTTAAATTACGGACCTTTTCATAATTTTCAGTTATATGACATACATTTATTTAAATCGGATCAGGTAGTTTGAGAAATTATGTTACTTGGTTAATTCGTATTCTATGTTTACCGAACTATATATTCCATTGAAAGACTTTTCAAAGAAAATCTTACAGAATAATAATTGTATATTTTCGTTGTGATGCGTATACAAAAAGAAAGTAAATATTTTGTTCGTAATAACCGCGTTTATTCTAATAATAGCAATTCGTGCTAGTACGTATTGTCCGTTTCAAACTTTCAATTGGTGAAAACGTCATGATTTTTCCTGCATTTCATGCGTTTATTTGCATCAGTCAGTCATTTCAATGTTTGAATAAGACAAATTGAATTTTTTGAAAGGATTCATAAATTTGTATTTAGTACCCTAACTTGTAAAACACAAATGTTGACAAAGTTGTGAGTATCATTATGATCTCCATAATAATGACCTCAAGGATTTAATTAGTTTATCCACAAAAATTGGGATCTCACTAACAATATTACCTGTTTTTAGGTATACATAATGAACATGTATATGCTGAGAAAAACTCGCATGCAATCAAGTTTGTGTATTATCAACATAAATTTAAAATTCGTGTATGCCTTGCTTATCATTGACAGATTTATTATTTGTCTTGTCATCTTATCTCGTTTTAATGATTTAAATTACCGGGAACACGGCAAATTTGTCAAATTTATTGAATGATATTCCACTGACTACTATATAAAATATGTAGTGCTTGCACGATGGTGCACCCCTACACTTCACATTAAATGTTAGAAATCATTTAAATGATATTTTCAAAATCGATGGATTGGCAGAGGAAATGATGCGCCTGTTAATTGGCCACCCCGCTCACCGAATTTAATACCTATGGATTACTTTTTATGGGAAACTCTTAAAGTTATCGTAGACTCTAGACTCTAAACACCGAAGAAGAGTTGTGGACCAGAATACAAAATTCATTAAATGATTTAAGGTTAAATGTAGAGATGATGAAAAGGGTTCAAAACCTTGTCTATCGGGACTGTAAGCAAATCTGATTTATCATTCTAAAAAGCCCTCAAGTACCAAATTTTGTGCAAATCATGCTATTATTAAGGTAAGTATTTTCAAAAAAGTTTAAAAAATAATAAAGTACCGTAGATATGTCCTACTCTGCCCAGCGGGGTTAACTTTACCCGCTGTCAAGATGAAAATTATCAAAAATAATTCCCACTTGGCAGCTCTGTAGATTGACCAAAACAAGTTTGGCGCGCACCTAACGGTCTGATTAGTGATTTTGATTTTCGGTTAGTACAACTTTGTCGCTTGTCTGGTGCGGTTCGTTGTTTGCTATAAGGTAACAATATTTTACGTAATTTTCCGCGTTTTTTGAAGTAAAAGCTAAGCATTGCTGCATCTCGACTATCAAATATATTTATTCCATTTTTGCGGTAGGTTTTGCTAGGGGCTTTATGAACATATTTGAGTGACTATGAGCGCTAAGAGCCTAATAGGATTTTTTTGTAAACGAAAAAAATTAACAATGGCAATGTTGTCCCTATATGGGCAATGTTGGCCATATATTTTTTAACATAATTTTTGTATTAATGTACAGGTCTAGGGATGCCATTTCGTAATAGAAAGAAGTTGAGGGCTAGACGCTACCAACGATATACCCAAGAGGATTTCGAACGAGCCGTAAATGGTGTAAAAAATGGAATGAGCTCTCAAGATGCAGAAGAACAGTTCCATGTGCCCCGCGGGCACCGTACTATTTTAAATAACAAGGAGGGAAAACATTTAGGTCATGTTGGTCATCCCTTGGCTCTAACTGAAATGGAAGAGCGTCACATTGTGGATGAAATTATCGCTAGTGCTGAGTGTGGGCCCCCGCTGATAGCACTGGTGATCAGGATGCTGGTGAAGAAGTATATAAATTCGAAAGGGATTAGAGTTTTTTCCTAATGACAACCTTCCAAGTTGTGAGTGGGTTTATGCTTTCCTGAAACGTTATAGAGGCATTTTAACCAATAGAGACTGTTAAAATGTTAAAAGAGCAAGGGTTACCAACACCGAAGAAGTGATGGAAGAATATTTTAACAATTTAAACATTTCTCTTCGGGACGTCAGACCCCAAAATATTGTCAAATAGGTACGACGAAACAAATCTGACAGACGGTCCTGGAAATCAAATAGGGTAAATGGTACAGTCGTTGGCACTCCGACAGTTATTGGCACGCTAAAAGTGAAATAAATAAGAAAACGGAGAAATGATTCTATTTTTCAATAGTCTCTATATATGTATAGCGACATCTGTGGCACACATATAGAACTAACTGCGCCATATTTAATTAGTCATGGCAGTTGTAGTGCTTTGTTCAGTGAGACGATGTCGACTATTGCATTGTTTGTTGCGAGTTCTTATAAAAATTTTAAGGAATAGGCCATCGTTGGATCAGCATTTCTTCTGTGTTACCTCGAATAAATGATTACTATTGGTGAGTAATACATATTTAGACAAGTGTTTTTGATAATTTAAGGTTAGTTGGCCGTTTCTTCAATGTTTTAGCGGGAATTTTAGTAGTGCCAATCATTGTAGTTGAAAATTATACATTTCTATTTATTGGCACCCGGTGCCAATGACTGTGATATAGACTAAAATGACCTTTTATGCCAAAATCATCTTTATATACCTATTCTTTTAGGTACATTCGTTAATTTGTTGGATGTTAATACAGAAATCCTCAATTCACAGTGGTTGGCACCAATGACAATAACTGTTCTAGTGGAGTGCCAATGACTGGTTTCAAATTTTAAAGGGGCTATCGCCATGCCAAAAGTAACCCAGGGAGTGAAATACAGCAAAAAAATATGATGAAAAAGCCATTACTAAAGCTTTAGAAGATATAATAAATAATGATGTACCGAAAAAAGCCGCCGCTAAAATATATAGAGTACTACGTTCGACTATACAGTTTCGGTTGAATCAATAATTCAGCAAAACATGATTGGGTCTTAAACCGATTCTTTCACAAGGTGAAGAAAAAACATTAGTTGGTTGGATCATTGAAAGCCACAGAAAAGGGTTTTCTCGAAGGAGGACTTGCAAGTTAGTGTAAAATCATTTTTGGACGAGAAACCAAGAGATAACCCGTTCAAAGATAATATGAAGGGCAATGGCTGGTATAAGTCCTTTTTGAAACGCCATCCCTTATTATGCGAAAGAGTACCTGAAGCTGTGACTGCTGCCAGTTCAAAAGTCAGTGAAGCAGATATTCGTAAGGGGTTTGTAGTTTTGTAGGTATTGAAACGTACTTGAAGAAAGAAAACTATTTCGAGATTCTCGAATGTCCAAAAGGTGCCAAAAATGTGTATGAAGTTGATAATGCTCAAGCAAAATCGAACTTAACTGTCTTATTTTGCATTGTCTGCTGAGGGAGAAGTAACGCCGCCATTTATTATTTATCCTTATAAGCGCTTACTTGCTTTCGGCTTTAGTACCAGATACGTGGGGAATCGGAACTAGTTGAAATGGGTAGATGAAGACTGAGCTGTTTTTTGAGTACAGAGCGAATTTCTTTCATCCATTCTTAGTCAGAAAAGGTACAAGATTACCGGTTATCTTGTCTGTAGATGATGACAGCACCCACACTTCATATCAGCTGAGTGATCTCTGTTCACAGTTAAATATTATTCTAATTTGTCTATATGGAAACTATACAAAAAATATTACAACCTGCAGATGTGTCAACATTAATTAATCCTCTTAAATCCTATTGAAAGAAGACAAAATAATTCAAAAGCTCTGACTCAGGAAAAAAAATGCTCCAGTTTTGAAAATTGTGATTGACATTTATATGAAACCTGAAATAATAAAAAATTGTTTTATGACTACTGGCTTGTGCCCATGGAACCCCGACGCAATTGATTATTCGAAATGTAGGGAAAATTAAAAATGACCTAAAGCAAAAAGAAGGTGCTGTAGTAATTGATTACTCAAGATTCGCAGAAATAGTGGGTGGTAACACATCAATCAAAGATTATTTGGTATGGCCAGAGAGTCCACTTAGAAAAGGCAAAAGGAGTACAGAGAGATTGCCCTTTGTTCTTATATCTGACCAATGGAAAAAACTGCAGTCAAAAAAAAGGGAAAAAAAGAGTAATGAAAGAAAACAGAAGGAAGAGAGAAAACTGAAACGAATAGAGAAAAAAAGAAAACTACAGCTACAACATATCTAGCAAACAATCCGGATGTGTTGATGAGAAGTAATATGGCCAAAGAGAATATTGGGATCGTAATAAATTACGATACTTATAATACGAGCAATGCAAGAAATAATATAGATGATGTTGATGCAGGAATAAGAAAATTAATATAATCTAAAATATGCAACTAAAAAAGGGTATTGAGTGTGCGAAGAGAACTATCTTCCCCCAAGAAGAGGAAGATCTAAAAAATTAAATCAATCCTCAACAGGTTCCTGGATACTTAATTTGGTGTGACCTATGTTTTTCTTGCATCAAAAACATAAACAGTTCTTTTCATGGACTTAGATGTTCAACTTGTACTCGCAGTTACCATGAAAAATGCATAATGAAACATGGACTCTTTAACATTATTACTGATTAAATTTTTATATGCAAGTCATGTAAAGTAAAATATCATATCAGTGTTTAATAAACACATTGATGCAGATTTATTATAATGTGTATATGAGAGATGTTTCGATAGCAGTCCTTGGCAGTAAAAGTTCTACTAATATGATCAGATATCAACTAAGTATTTTAAAATATTTGATTTAAGAAAAAATAGCGGTCAATCGTTTGCTCCTCATCAGCGACTACTGTCAGAACAGTTTCATAGCTGTTTGTTTTTATACTTACCTTCCTGCTCCCAATAACCTAGGTGCCTACCAAGGACCACTTTCTAGGCAAAGGTTCGCCCTGCCAATCACTGCCCGATGCAGGTGACAATTACTAGTGTTTGGGTGCGAATTATTGAAATTTTTACAACCTTGCATTAATAAGGGTTTTCTCTTAAATATACTTTAAAATTTTGGATAAACTTATGCTATTAATTAAATTGATGATAATAATAAAGATTGTTATTACATTAACACTTACATTAAATGTGTAATATGGTTGTTAGCATTAATATAAATTGGCGTTACTCCTTAAAGTGCCAATCGCTGTACCGTTTACCCTAAGTGCAATTTCCCTAATGTTTGCAGCAACTGCTGGTGTAAAGCGGCTGCCATTGTACGTGGTATATAAGGCCGAAAGGCTGTATGACAGATGGGTTATTGATGCACCACCTCAAAACTTTTACAATCATTCAATGCGACCATTTTTCAAGATTGGTTTTTGAAAGTTATGGTACCATGGGCAAAAAGAAACACTGACGTTAAAGCCGTAATATGTGTCATCACACATAAACATTGAAGTTTTTAGAATTTGCCAAAGATTGAGAATAAGATTTGTTCTACTGCCGCCTAATTCCACGGGACTAATGCAACCGCTAGATGTTGGATTTTATCAACCCCTTAAGAGGGCGTGGAAGAAAATACTTACCGATCTTAAAAACTACGCAACCAAATATAAACCATTTTCCCTCAGTTGTTGTTAAAATTGATAGCAGCAATGGAACCAAATTTTCAGAAAAATATCCGTAACGCGTTTCGAACAACAGGAATACATCCTATAGATTCTTATGAAGTTTAAAAAAAATGCCTTCAGAAAGATTCGAGAATAGATTTAGCTCTGAAATTGATAATGCTTTATTAAATTTTCTTCAACAAAAAAAAAGTGGTGATACTATAAAAAAAGGAAAAAGAAACTTCTCAATATTAAACCGTTCAATTTGAGGAATTTAATGAAGAATCTAGCTTTGCCAAGCCTCTTCTGAAAAAGAAAATTTTAGACAGGGAACTCCTGAACAAGTTTCTGATGAAGAAAAAAGTGAAGTTGAGATGAGTGACATGGGGGGGAATGACATTGAGACAGATTTAAGTAGTGACACAAACGTAACTACAGATTTACCAAAAAAAAGATGAAAATATAAATTTAGAGATAGACCCAAATAATTTGAAAGTAGGTTTCTTTGTTATGGTTCAATTCAAATATCTGAGACGGATGATATTTATAAAAGTTTAGTAGGAAAAGTATAAAAGGTTATTATTTTCCAACAATAGATGATATACTAGACATTAGTTTCGCCAAAGAATATTATAGTACACAATAGAACACTCATCCCATGTTAAAAATTTGTATCTCCTATGGAAGCAGACTTTTCGAGCCTGCTTCCAGCGAGCGAGTCTCGCCGTAAAAGCGACCGCGTGCCCGGCCACGTGAGATACTAACAATATAATAACAATAATAAAGCGAAAACGTTGGCTAGCCATTAGCAATTATGTGAGTAATATGTGTAATTATGTGTATTATTATGTGTAATATTTCTGTAACATCTATAGTCAAAAGCGATCTTATCGTGCGGGTCCAAAGGTCACAATTTTCATTAAAAACTTCATTTATGGCAGATTTTGCATGCAAAATCTGTCAAAGGCATGATAATTAATGAGAAATGTGACCTTTGGGCCCGCACGATATGACTGCTTTTGACTATACTCTGAATGTCAACATATTATATATTTTTGAAAGCAAGAGGAAAAGGTCTTTCTCTTTAGCGTAACATATATAGGGTGATCCATTAGAGAAAATCCATGTTGCTTTTGTTTCGCTGCATTCCGATACTCACTTGTTTTTTTCAAAGAGCTTAAAAGATAATATAGGAAAAATAACACAAGTTTTGAATTTACGATCAATGACTCTTATGAAAGGAAAATATATTTTCACTAATTTAGTTAAAGTAACAAAAAAAAACAAAAGAATCTAGACCTCCTTGTTTTCAAGGTATTGTACAAACAATCAACGTGGTAATTATGCTGAAAAAAGTGATGGTAATGGTTTTATTCTTATAAAACGGTTAAACTAAGATTTTTTTTTTTAATTTTTTCGATGTCGTTAGGCAGAAAGGCGGCTGGAATTTAAATCCATCCGCAAAATCATTTCGATTATCTTTTAGAATACAAACCATTACTAGCCTTTTAAAACCGTCACAATATTCCAATTGTAAAGAGGACTTTGACAGGCAAATATTGTTATCTACTAATACAACATCAAAAAACAAGAACAGCGCTGACAATTAATTTTTTAAATGTCTTGAAAGTAAAGATGACATTTCTGATGCGGAATCCACTAGTGCTGAAAATGTATTAATTGAAAACGCAACATACACAACACCTTTGGAAGAATGTGCTGTCACTTATTATACAGGGTATCTTATTAAACGAATAAAAAATAAATTTAACCATTCAGATTGCTTAAATAATTTTGAGAGCTGCAATAAAAGTAATATTCCACTTTTAAAGGATTCAAAGCAAATATTTTTTTTAAATAAAATTTATGCAGGAAAATCTGGAGAGTCTTTAGTTGTGTACCAAAAGATGACATAGTTGTTATTGTCCAAAAATCATTTTTATATTTCCGTAAATATTTTAATCTGTATGAGTCGAGAGAGTACCTTGTGGTAAAAATAACAGACAAAATTTTGGAAAAAAATGTTCGTTGGTTGGCTGATAAAAATAATAATTGTTACAGACACAAAGTTTTATTAATTGAACAGATGGTTCTAACTAACATTTATATGTTTTGTAAATGGACATTAGATAAAAACAAAAAAAAGTGCAGCAAAAATTAAACAACCTTAAACATCAATAAAAAATATATTTTGACACTAATAAAACAATTTAGATAGGTAAATATTACAGGTAAGATTTCGACAGATTTTCAAAGTAACAATTTTTTAGAACTAAAATAGTAAAGTGCGTTTTCAAAAACACTTTCTTACTTAAAAAAAGTATTAGTCGAATATTTAGGTATTTACCACAAAACTTTAATAAGTTTAGCAGTTTAGCTCCTCTGCTTTGGTTAATTTATTGTACAGATTGTTTACGTATAATGTTGCCCCCTCTGACTTATTTATGTTTCGAGCTTAAAAAAATACTGAATTTTATAGTTTTAAATATTATGTACCTATGTTACAGTTTTTGTTGAATAAGATTATAATCTATAAAATGCCGACATAATGTATTTACGACTTTTTTATTTTTATGTTATTTAATAATATAATATATTCTATTTTATAGGAATAGAGCAATAATCATGGATGTTGTTATTATACATGTAGTATTTTTACATTGTCTCCGGACTTATACCCACCTATGCAAATTTTCAGCTCGATATGACAATTTAAATTCGAAACTTGACCCCATTTCCTTAATGCGGTCATGTACCGGCTTAAAACCACGATATTTTTATATTGATTTCGGCCCATATAAGTATGCAAATTTTCAGCTTCATACGACAATTTAAATTCATGATTTGACCCCCTCCTCCTAAATACGATCCTGCACCAGCTTAAAAACACGATAATTTTACATTCTTGAGGGACATATATACGTATGCAAATTTAGAGCTCGATAGATTTTAAATTGAAAATTTGCCCCTCTTCTCCTAAATACGGGCCTGTTCCAGCTCAAAAATACTATAATAATTTTACGTCTCCGGACCAAAAAACGTATGCAAATTTAATGCTCGATACAATTTAAATTGAAAATTTGCCCCCCTTCTCCTAAATACGGGTCTGTTCCAGCTCAAAAATACTATAATAATTATACAATGTCTCCGGACCCAAAAACTTATGCAAATTTAATGCCCGATCCAATTTAAATTGAAAATTTGGCCCCCTTCTCCTAAATACGGGTCTGTTCCAGCTCAAAAATACTATAATAATTTTACAATGTCTCCGGACCAAAAAACATATGCAAATTTAATGCTCGATACAATTTAAATTTAAAATTTGGCCCCCCTTCTCCTGAATACGGGTCTGTTCCAGCTCAAAAATACTATAATAATTTTACAATGTCTCCGGACCAAAAATCGTATGGAAATTTAATGCTCGATACAATTTAAATTTAAAATTTGGCCCCCCTTCCTGAATACGGGTCTGTTCCAGCTCAAAAATACTATAAAAATTTTACAATGTCTCCGGACCTAAAAACGTATGCAAATTTTCAGCATGATACGACAATTTAAATTCAAAATTCTCCTCCTAAATATGGTCTTGTACCAGCATAAAAACACGATAATTTTGCATTTTTATCCAAACTAAATACGTACGCAAAATTTCTGCCCCATCGATTTGGGATAACTGTTTTAAAATTATGTGTGTAAATTGTGACAACTTGCCTTGGAAAATGCGAAATAATAAAATAATATTGAGTCGGTATAAGTGGGGACATTTGGCAACACTGCGTCGCGTTCCGGCCGGCGACACGAGGGTTACCGCATATTATATTCGTTTTACGGGGGCATTGATGTCTCCGTACAGATTCACAGATTGCCATTTGAATAAGCCATCTATTCGTAGTAGTATTTTCTGTGGTTTCGTCGACGTTCTGAAAATGTTGTCAAAACCGACTATAAACCGAAGAGGATATTACTCTTGTCAGGGGAATCTGTGTGCCTTTAACCTTTAATTTTTTGTTTGGGCTGTTTTTTAGAGTCTAAAATAGTTTCTAAGTTTTTGAAGGCTGTTATAAAATTTAAATAACCTTCAAGTTTCTAACTAGGATTTGAAAAAAATCTTTTGTGCATTGTTTTTAAGACTGTTTCCAAATGCTGTTACCATACAATTAATATAACTTGAATACCTTAGTTTGTAAGAGTCAGTTTCCAAGTAGATTTGCAAAAAAAATCCTATGTTGTAAGGCTGTGAAGGCTGTTATGGAGTTAATATGACTTAAGTCTCTTAGTTCATGAGATTAAAGTTTTTGAATTTTGGAGTTCTGTACCCAGTGCAGAAAAAGTATTTACGTTGTTTTTTATAAAAAAAATTTCTTCAGAATGTAAAGTTTTATACTTTTCTACTGTTTCAATAAAGAAAATTATCGAAATGTGAAACTCTTTGAATTTTTTTCTAATAAAAGATGCTTTTTTAAAACATAAAACGTTAGCAAAGTAGTCCTATTGTGCTTCAAATTGGCCCTGAAATATACTTTTTACGGCCGGGTATAGCTGACCTTTACCAGTAGAACTTTGCCCACCATCCTTTTATTTTTTTTTCTCGAATATTAAAATTTTTTTAATAAGTACATACTTCTAGAAATATTGCGAAGACATTGTTACTTCTCAAAATAATTTTAGAGCTGCAATTAACTAAGTAATATAAAATATATACTGAAAAAAATAGAATTATCTGGGCAAAGTAGGACATATCTACGGTATCAACTTTTGGACTAAGTGTCCAATGTACGCCTGATGTTAAAAAACAACACCGAACACATTCATTATAAGGAAGATGCCAATATTTCGGTCTCGGGAAATTGTGCTAGCATTTTATACTGTCCTTTTAGAGACATCCTGTATAAATTTGATCAAAACATATCATTCATTAATTCGATGGTCTTCGCTAGTGCTTTAAAAATATTTTAATCACCGACATAGGAGTGTACTTTAAAGAAGATAAATGTATCAACATTCTTTGAAACTTATCCCGATTTTCTCAACTTTTTAGAATCACCAACCTGCTTCCGAGGCACTGGGCCTTCCCCTAAATATCACTTGATCTGAAGGCATTTAAGACAAATAATGTTACGCCGCTAAACGACAATTTGGGGTTTTAGTAGAAATTCTTTCCGGTCTGTTTCTCGTATTTTTTCTCAACGTTAAGCTTTTCTAATATATTTGCTTGCTGCCAATGTAATTTATCGCCTCTTTTACTAGAAATATGCCTACTGCTTGCTCCCATTACTATGGATTTTAACTGAGTGAAATTGTTTATAGATCGAACTGCGAAGTAATGTGTTCTTGCCCCTCTAAATAGCGGATGTTCACATCAGTACGTAAGTTGCAATTTTGAAATAATGCATTACTATTAACAGAAGCTAAAATGAACATAATTCTCCTTCCCTCTGGCAGATCTCTTAGGTAATAAGATGTCGCAGAGATCTAAATTCTTAAGGTACCCTTTCTTGATTTGCACATAAAAATCGTTGGATAATTCTGCTTGTTCATTTCCTTTTAGAACACACGATAAAAATTGAAAATTCTATAGGCTACGAAAGGTTCTCTCAGAACTAGCGACTATGAATTTAAATTACGGACCTTTTCATAATTTTCAACTATATGACATACATTTATTTAAATCGGATCAGTTAATTTGAGACAGTAAGTTACTTAGTTAATCGATATTTTATGTTTAACGAACTATATATTCCATTGAAAAAGTTCTCAAAGGTAATCTTATAGAAGAATAATCGTATATTTTCGTTATCATGCATTTAACAATGTGCAAAAGGAAAATAAATATTTTGTTAGTAATAACCGCGTTTATTCTGATAATAGCAGTTCTTGCAAGTAATGATTGACCGTTTCAAACTTAGTATCAGTAAATTTTTATTGGTTAGATCATCATAAATGTTTCTACACTTCATGCATTTATTGGAATTAGTTACAGCCAGTCATTTTAATTTTTAAATAAGGTATGCCGCAAAAGAACTAATTGAATTTTTTGAAAGGATTCAAAAACTTATATGTAGTGGCTGAAGAGACGTACGTGCTAGTTCCTAACTTATAAAACACAAACGTTGCAAAGTTGTGAGTATCATTGTTATCTCCATAATAATAATCTCAAGGCTTTAATTAGTTTATCCACAAAAAATGGAATCTCACTAACAATATTTCCTATTTTTAGTTATACATAATTAACATGTATATTCTGAGAAAAACCCGCATGCAAACAAGTTTGTGTATTATCGACATACATTTAAAATTAGCGTTTTGCTCACCATCGACAGATTTATTATTGGTCCCGCCCGCTACCTTACCACGTTTTAATTATTTAAATGATCTGGAACACCTAGCAAATTTGTCAAATTTATTAATTGATCTTCCACTGAGTCTAGATAAAATATGGATTCTTGCACGACACGGTACCCTCCGCAACCAATGAATTACTTTTTATAGGGAACTCTTAAAGATATTGTATTATCTAGACTTATAAACACCGAAAAAGAGTTATGGGCACAAATACAAAATTCAGTAAGTAATTTAAGGTTAAATGTAGAGATGATGAAAAGGATGCATATAAAAAAAACCTGCACATCGAGACTGTGATCAGATTGGATGAATCATCCTAAAAAGTCCTCAAGTATCAAATTTCGTGCAAATCATGCTATTATCAAGGTAAATATTTTCATGAAAGTTTTAAAAATAATAAAGTATCTACTTTTGGACTAAGTGTCCAATGTACGCCTGGTGTATTAGAAAACAACACCGAACGCGATCAACATAAGGAAAACGCCAATATTTAGGTCTCGAGAATTTGTGCTAGTATTTTATATTGTCCTTTTAGACAAATTTGAAAGAAGCAGATCATTAAAAAACTTTGGGAGATCCTAATTAATTCGAGGAACTTCGTTTGTGCTTTAAAAGTTTAATCGCCGACATAGTTATTACGCTCCTTTAAAGAAGATTAATTTGTCAAAATTCTTTGAAACTTATCCCGATTTGCTCAACTTTTTAAAATCACCAAACTGTTTCCGACGCACTGGGCCTTCCCCTCAATATCACTTGATCCGAATACATTTAGGACAAATAATTTTAGGCCGCTAAACGACAATTTGGGGTTTTAGTGGAAATTCTTTCCGGTCTAAGACTTCTGTTTCTCGTGTTTTTTTTCAACGTTAAGCTTTTCTAAAATACTTGCTTGTTGCCGACGTAATTTATCGCCCATTTGACTAGAAATATGCCTACTGCTTGCTCCCATTACTATGGATTTGAACTGAGTCAAATTGTTTATAGATCGAGCTGCGAAGTAATGTGTTCTTGCCCCTCTAAATACCGTCTTTTTCACTTAAGTACGTGGGTTGAAATTTTGAAATAATGCATTAGTATTAACAGAAGCTAAAATGAGCATAACTCTTCTTCCGGTAATAAGATGTCGTACAGATTTAAATTCTTAAGGTAACTTTTCTTGATTCGCACATAAAATCGTTGGATAATAATTCTGCTTGTTCTTTCCCTTTTAGAACACATGATAAAAATTGAAAATTCTGTAGGCTACGAAAGGTTCTCTCAGAACTAGCGACTATGAGTTTAAATTACGGACCTTTTCACAATTTTCCACTATATGACATACATTTATTTAAATCGGATCAGTTACTTTGAGAAAACAAATTCTTTGGTTAATTGGTATTCTATATATTCCATTGAAAATGTTCTCAAAGAAAATTTTACAGAAGAATAATAATTGTATATTTTCGTTAAGATGCATTTAATAATGTGCAAAAAGAACATAAATATCTTGCTCGTCAAAACCATTCATTTGTAGTAATAATTCGTGCTTTTACTTGACATTTTCAAACTATTTTGAATGTGTTATCTCAACATCTGGATAATTGCATATCTAGCACTTTTTGCATACTCATTTTTAATATTTCAATTTCAACACTTGGAAAATTAATTTTGTTATTAGTAGACAAATTCTTTAGCACTTATCGCAAACTTTACAAACTCACCACAGCTTTTTTACTGAAGCAGACCATAGAGTGGCGATGTTTTAAAGGTCCTATCATCTTCAGAAATACAATGCAGATCAGGCTACCGCACACACCTGCCCCAATTACAAGTTGAATACACAACCCAACAATGGCTTCAGGACAGTATTCATTGATATAACGGCCGCCATATCCTATAGTAGTTTGAGTTTCAATGCTAAAGAGCAAATATCCAGCAAAACTTTCAATGCCTAAAACATAGTATATGAACACATGAAGGCGATGATACAAATTGTTGATTAGCTACTTCAGCATTTGACTTATAGACATATTTCCTAAAAGGAGTTATTTAATATTCAATACAATCAAAACACTTTGATTGAGACATAAAGAAATATATTTACAGTCGAAGCGAATATGGATCAACGCCATTTCGGCCTCACTCAGAAGCTTCCTGAAACTTCACCCTACACATGCTGTCAGTTAAACTAACTAACCCATAATGTCATAATGGGCCTAATGAATAAAAATTTAGCAATTGCTTTTTCTTATAAAATCGAAGTAATTGCTTAAAAGCCAATGAATAATAATTGAGGTAACTGCTTTTGCTTCCAGCAATTGCTTAAAAGTTCAGCAATTGCTCCTAGTCAAAGCTTTTTCTTAAAATTTAGAAGCAATTACTGTCATTTGCTTAAAATGTGATGAATAAATTAAGGAATTGCTTTTTCTAGTGTAGCAATTGCTATCAAATTTTTAAGGTAGGTCGACAGCTGCATCATTTGCTTGGTATCAGTGCACTTTGGTTCTATGCGGTGTATAGTTGCTTTATTTGTGTCTTTAATTATGGCTGAATATATGAATGTGCGCAAAATAAAAATATACAGTGTACATAAAAGTTGCAGAAATGATGATTTCAGAAAGCTATATCGATTTGACCGCGAAAATGTTGAGTGGTTAGCAAATTATTTTTTGACTGATACTGGTGAAAGGCGAGGTGGAGCACTATCACCTATAAATAAGATGAAAGTCTTTCCGCGGCAATTGTCGGATCCGGGCTTTCAAAATTCTATAGCTGAAGAGCTTGGTGTTCACCAGACTACTGTCTGTAAAACAAACACTTTCGTTATGGCTGCAGTTTTGGAGCAGGCCCATATTTTCATAAAATTTCCTAGAAGTGCTGAAGCTGTTGTGGAAGCTAAACGGTTGTGGTCAGAGAGATATCGTTTTCCAAATGCAATCGGCGTGATAGACTGTACCCACGTTAGGATTCCAAAGTTTAAAGAATACGGTGATGAATATATTAACCGAAAAGGGTACCCCAGCATCAACGTGCAGGCAACTTGTAATGCACAAGAAATTTTTACAAGTGTAGATTGCCAATGGCCAGGCTCTGTGCACAATAGCAGAATTTTCAAAAACTCTAACATCTACAACATTCTTAAAACCAGCACAGAAGAATGTTTATTATTAAGAGATGATGGCTACTCCATATCGCCTTGGATTATGACTCCCTGGAGAAATCCTGCAGCCCAAGAGCAGCAAAATTACAATAATGTTTTCTCCCGAGAACGTGTCATAATTGAACGATGTTTTGGGCAATTGAAAGCAAGGTTTCCTGTCCTTCAGTATAAAGTTAGGAGTAAATTAGAAAAAATTCCATCAACGATAATTGCCTGCGTTGTGCTTCATATTATCGCTAAACATTTAAATGATGCACCTTTTCCCTACCGGAATCAAGATGCTGATTTTGAAATTAACGCACCACATAACGACCTGCCAACAAATGTGATTCGTCAATTAGGACAACAAAAGAGAGAATTAATAACTCGAATGCTCTTCAATTAATCATGTGAGTATTTGATCAACTAATCTAATTATAATTTCTGGTTCAAAAGCAAATCTTAATCAGGTAGAGAAATTAAACATTAGGAGAAATCAAAAAATTTAATTATGAAATACAATTTTACACATTAATGTATTTTGAACTTACTTATGCCTAAATATAACTCAAAACTAACTCAAACTAAACTTAATCAAAACAGGAATAATAGTTTCAAATTTCACTAACAGAATGAGAGAAAGGAGAGAAGAAGAAATTAAGTAGACACTCCTGTTAGGAAAGATTCTCCCTGACTATAAATTGTAAAATACCTTGTTGTTTCCCACAACAACATTGCTTGCTTGAAGTATATCATCAGATTCTTGCTTTTTTTTAGGATTTCTTCCTGTTGCATACGACATAATTTCAACTGCTATAATAATACTAATCGTTGTAGTTCAGCAGTTGATAATATTTTTGTTTCATCAGTTTCAGGCAATTTATTTGATATTTTAATTTTCTTTGTAGGCGTTGAACTACATGCTGCAGCTGCAGGGAGATATAGGTCACTTGATGATATAGATGGCTTATCAAGTATCACTTCTTCATCAGCTCCTACAGATACAGCACCTAAAAATTTATAACTTTTCAGTCTTAATAAATTTATTATTAAAATAAGCTAATAGAATGTTTTTCGGACTGACAGCGTAAATCCTCGATAAGATTTGTAATACAAATTTTTTGACAGATACAATACTTTCCGCGTATTACTTTCGCCATAGAACTAGACAAAAAACTAATCACGCACACAAACACATTTTTTCGAAAATTTTATGTTTTTTGCGCTCTAGGAGTTTTTTGGATGATTGCAATACTTCGTCTATAGAACTACAGTCGAGAGGACGTAAAAAATGAAGCTACTATACCTGGTATTTTTTTGTAGACGGGATTCTTCTGTACCTCCAAAATATCCATCAATAATTTTTCCCAAGGTTTATAGACCAATGGTTTATTGCCTGTCCGATTAACGTCCAACTTCTTTTTTATTTCAGCCTTCATATTACTAATTTTCTTCGCTAACTGTTTTGTTGTAAGTAAGACGTTATAGATTTCTCTATATTGCTGTACTAAGATTGTTAAAGCGGTCTCTTTTTTTCTTGCTTAACTTGCGGCGTTTGTGACTTATTAAAAATGATTTTATGTTCCTTCAATTTGTGGATGAATATCATTTTCTTGTCTTTAATTTCCTCATCACTACTTCTACTTTCCTCACTTCCACTCCAATCTGCCATATTTATAACACTAATCAATCGCCTATTTTTTTACAAAAACGTAACACTTTTACATAAATGAATCCGCGTTGTTGTATTAAGGTTAACCGGCACCAAAATCAGTAACCTGAAACAGCGAATAAAACACGTCTGGACTTGTTTACAGTTAGCAATTGCTAGAGAGGTGTTAGAAAAAGCAGCTTTTGCTTCAAAATTTTATTCATATTAAGATCTAGCAATTACTTTTACTTTAAGCATTTGCTAGTTAAGCAATTGCTTTTGCTGAAAAGCAATTGCTACAAGTAATTGCTTAGTTTTTATTCATCAGGCTCAATGTCTTGGCTAGAATGAAATCATCTCATTTCGGAGGCAGACAAAAATGTTTAGAGACCTCGCATGATTGTGACTTTTTTTTAAAAAGATTTCTATGAAATCAGAAATCGGTTCGCAATAACAGTATCTCTATATTTAAGTATTTAATGATAGTTATTTAAATACTAGTACGACAATTACGACACGAGCCGTAGGCGAGGGTCTTAATAAATGAAAGTAACCGTTAATAACCATTAAATAAGAGTCATACTAATGAAAAATAAAAACTTTAATTTTGAAAATTTACTAAATAAATAGTAAGTATGAACTGTCGAAATTAAAAAACTTTAAATTTGTCATGGTCATGACAATATTTGATATTGATTGCCGTTATGTTGCATTTTTTATTGGTTATAAGCCTAGCTGTATATTAATTAAACATCTGTAACTTAATGGAATCTTATTAAAATTCCATTTACACATCACAGCGACTCGGGGTGGCTCCCTTAGTTACTGCTTGAAACTTTGAAGCCATGAGGATCAAGACCCTCTTACCTCTCAAGCCCCATCATTTTAGATCCAGGGGCTTATGACTCCATTTATGTTCTGGGAACTGATTGGACTTTCATAGAAAAACAGTTTATCTATCTATAAGTTGTGTTGTTTCTGTCAACGGTTTTTACATGTAATAGTTCATAAATAGATACGTATATCAGCTGAATTCATGCCAGTGGTGGCTCGTCGTATAAAGCAACCGAGGCTGAGCCTCACATGTAAAAAGTACAATTTAATCTGAAATTTTCAAGTAAAATTTTTATATAAATATTAAAAATATAAAACATTTTTTGACTAACTTCCAATCATACAATTATAAAATATTCTCTTTTCAACGCTCAAATCGTTGCCCGACCACATAGCTGTAGTAAACCCAAAATTTTTTATTTCCTAATACAAGACGGTGCATTAAATCAGCGAATTTTAGTAGTCGCATGAGGCGCTCAAATTTGAGCTTGTATGGGCATTATTTTTAGCAGTAGCCTTTGTTTTTGAACAAGGACTTTTTATTTAAATCTTCATTTTTAAAAACATAAAAACAAGCCAGAAATTATTGATAAATAAATGATACCATTGTTTTATGGTGAATTATAAAATTTAAGACCCCACAATCAATATAAAGAATAGATAGGTACTACAATCCGTAGCTCCATAGTATTAGGGGTAGGTGCCTATTTGAAACTGGGCAACGTTTTATTGTGAACTTCCTCTCATCTCTTTTCTTCTTGAAGGGTCAAGTGTCGTGTCAGATGCTTATTCCTAATTAAAATTCGAACACGTCGATCACGACCGTTACGATTGAATTGGCGCGTGCCTATCAGTGGGTGGATTTTGTTTTTGTTTGTGATTATAGTTTTTCGAGACGGATTTTTCGGTTTAAAAACTAACAATTATACTGTTGTTTTCTATTGTTGTAAGGAGGTAAGGCCCCTTACAACAATGTAAGCTGATTTGTGTTTTATTTTAATAATGCATTATTGCCATATCCGAGGCCAGATCTATTACCAAGGTTTTGTTTATTAAAATTATTTTTTGTTCTCGGTAGTGGGTTTTGCGGTTTTGTTTTCTTGTGCCTACATCTAGGTAAATTCATTTCAGAATTATAAGATAGGTTAAAACTCAGGTTGAAATGAATCCCTCTCACGTTATTGTTTTGTCTTTGCTTGAAACCTCTTTCTCGCGACAGCGACGATCTGAAGTGGCAACCAGGCAAATTTTGGAGAGTCGACAAGCGCCAAAAATAACTGCATATTTGAAAGAAAAAAGGGTGGGTCATCGAGATACTTCGCGAGCGTTTCAAACTTTCTGGTATGATAATTTACGGAAGTTTATATAAACAGTTTGTATTGCTGGCCGTCTATTTTATTGGGTAAAGCAAAAAATTCATGCTACTCAAATGATGGTTTCAAGGACTTAAAAAATTTCTGTTAAACAGAGTGCCGGCTTCTTAAATTATTTTAATGACTTTGAATTTGCACTTTTAATTTTAGTCCTTAGCGATGTTTTTTCTTTCTCGGATGTACTGTTTCATATGTCACTGTATATTAGTTAGTGTATCTCTCAAATAAAAATTACGCAAGCCCTCTTAAATGCGAAACAAAATGAAGAATCATTTAAACAGATTTTTGATGCAGCTGCTTTAAGAACGCCATATTCCAACTGAACAACGAGATCGACGGGCAAGATCCACATTACCTCGGGATCAAGTTTTTGAGAAATATAAAGTTTTATATTACGAAATTTTAGACACTATCTCAGTACAAATTACCACTCGTTATCGAGATTTAGAAAAAATTCAGTTTATCACTTTAATGGACACTTCAAAATTTAAATCTTACTCCAAAAACTTTCCTACCGATGCATTAACTAACCTGAAAGACTGTTACCCTAATATATTTGCCGATTCTTAAAAACTGTATTCTGAGCTACATCTTATTTGGGCTAATGAAGAATTTAAAGACCTTGAACCATAATCCTTAATGAAAAATATTAATGATAATAAAAATATCTTCAGAGAAGTATATAAGCTGTTTTCCTTAATAATGATAATTTCATCTACTAGTGTCTGGACGAAGCGAAGTTTTTGTTGCCTAAAAAGGGTTAAAACCTATTGACGTAGTTCAATGACCGAAACAGACTTATCAAAGATTTCTATTGAAAAGGAACTGCTTAATGAAATATCGAACACGTAACCGTTTTACGAAGATATAATTGACAAATTTGCACGCTTGGGATAGAAGAATCGATCTGGTATATGAAAAACTATAGACATAACCCAAACTTAGCCGTTTCTCAACAGCTAAGAAGACCAAAATTTAGTGTGATTTTGAAAACAATATGATTTTGATATACTATTTAAGATAAGTAATTTTTATTTTTGTAAATGTAAGACGTAAATATTACTTTAATTAGGGAATAAAAATTTATAATATAAAAAAAAACGTTCAATGCAATATTTTATATTTGAGTAAAATAAAATATACTTATATAATTTAGAAGTATCCCCTGTATTTCTTTTAATTACAATTTTATACATATTTCAGCATCGCGAATGCGCCATCAAAACATGTTTGTCTTAGGTGTGTTTTTCAATGACTTTTGGGTGGAAGTTTTTTACCTGCTTGCCTCCAGCGACCCTTTGCCTCACCACGAGCCGCCACTGATTCATTCACGCGAAAAAGTGTTATTGCTATATCCCAGTGGATGTTTCAGTTTCATTTAAAATATAAAGCTTTAGCTTTAATTTAAAGGATATCACTCAAAATGTAAAAGAATTATAAACATTAGAATGGGTCAATTTAAGTATAATTTAATAGGAATATCGAAATTTAAATCTAAAATGTTGTTGCATTTTAAAAAGGTATATAGGTAAAAATGAAAAACTAATAAAATAAAGTTAACTCCCCATATTCTCCACCTAATCGTCATGGGCCACATGGCCAAAAACGACTGTTCCATTTAAAACGCCTTCTCTAATAACTTAGAGTTGCTCCCAGGCTGAAGTTCCGGAGTCATCAAAATGGTAAATGGAAAGCGCTTCAAGTAGTAGATGTTTAATACAACTATTAAAGTACAAGAGTAGAAAAAACATATATTGCTCGGAAAAACTACAGGAACACAGAGCGCACTGACTATCGGTATCTCAAGCGGCGCGGCGCGGCATCGGCAGTGCGAAAATTGCAAAACTAAAACTAAGATCTGAATAAGTCAGTCATTCCTCGATTTGCTCCAAATTTTTTACATTCACGTGTTCATTTAGACACGTGTCTGTCAAAAATGCAAAACGAATAGAAAAAAAGATGATAAGATACCGGAAGATCGTCATGCTTGATCATAATTATTATTAGTAGCAAATCAATCGTAAAATCAACAACTTAAAGACGTAAGGCGAGTTTTTACCTCCGATAGAGTATTCATTAAGCAATCAAAAACACCAGTTCCTGTTTTGCTAAATTTCGGACTGGCTATCAGAAAAATATTGGTCTATTGGAGGCTTGCCTCCGAACACGATCATTATAAGAAAGACGCCAATAGACCGTGAGCTAGCGACGTGAAAAAGGTAACAATTTTCGTAAATATGATTCAATACTAAGTTCATTGAGCCATCCTACTATGCCAGTCTTAATAATCTCTTGATGATACTCATATGGTTAGCGAAACGCGCGTCGCGGGCAAAAAATCTGCTTCGAAGTGAATAAAACTGTATTGTAATGATTCAATAGATTTTGATGAATATTGTTACGTTTTCCCATGGGTTCTTAACAAAATTACAACTTGACTATTTTCAACTAAATACTCTCTTTATTCTCTACCACTGTATACAATCAGACACACTAAACTACTCTTATAACTTTACAACTAATAGCTCTTTACAATTCAACACTCAATGATTAACTGACTATCCATCGCCTTAGGTCTGCTCCTTATATATACAATCTCAAATCTATCACGAATACTCGAGAAGTATTCCGAGGCCACTCTATATGATTATGGTCCAGGCCATCGAGATAATTCCAGCGTTCCTGAATATTCGCGGCCGGCCGGGCGATGACTCATACAGATAGAGAAGTGGCATATGCTGCAAGGCCAGTTCTATAGGGTAGCACAAAAACGTTAGGATGGTTGTTAGTCGTGACATTGCCTCCCTCTTAAATCTGATCGTCCCGATCAGATACTTCATGTCCGTGATATGCTTTCAGCCTGTCGAGGTGGACAACTTTCAGTTTGCTTCTGGGGCTACGCTGAATTCTATACACAACGTCATTAATTCTTTTGATGACCGTATAGGGTCCTTCCCATACTGGTGTTAGCTTGGGAGATCTTCCTTTCTTCCTTTGCGGATTATATAACCAGACTTTATCGTTCATCCGAAATCCCCTAGAGTTAGCTTGGAGATTATATCGAGCCTTCATTCGGTCACTGGCGAGACGTTCAAACGGTAGTCCCACATCATTCTGTTTCATCTTCCCACTGGATCTTGTCTGGGGTCCTTGACTTGAGACACAGGTTGAACACTGCTGGCACCATGATTTCAAATCCTGGCAGTAGTTGACCCAGTAAAATCTATCGCGGACCTTGTCAATCATTCTGTTGACTCCGAGATGAGCACCAAAATTTCCATTATGTACTTCTTCCAGAGCTTCCGGTACCCTTTTCCTTGGTACCACTAACTGCGTTTCGACTACTTTTCCATCGACGGTTTCCCAGGCTCGTTTAAGGAGTTCATTTTCAACTTCCAGGGAGTCCCACTGAGCCCACAGGGATTTAAAAGTAGATCCCTTAGTTGAAATATCTCTCCCGCTTGGTCTTGGTTGACGTTCTTCATTAGCTTTTAGCAGTAGTGCTATTTCACTATCCTCAAGCTGATCTTTCTTTAGTTGCTCTGTGGTCCACTGCTGATCAACTTTAAACTTGATTTGCCGAATGGGAGTGATTCTTGCTCATTGGTCTATTATTTGGCAATGTTTATAATTATCCTCGCATGATCTTCTGGATAAGGCGTCTTTATTGTTATGCCATCTTCCTTCCCTGTGCCTAGCCTTAAAGATATTGTTTCAACTCTTCTTGACTTGACTTTGAACTGCTGTCGTCTCTGGATGGAGATGTAGATCATAGTTGTACTTAACAGTCTCTTTTGAAATGCCCAGTCCGGCCACATATAGCACTGATTCGAAACATTCCGGTTACGTGGCCTATCTTCTAGTGGCTCCTGGAATCTTTGTACTCGACAGTCCCTTTTGAAATGTCCAGTCCTGCCACATCTGTAGCACTGATTGATGGCATTTCGGTTACATGGCCTAACTTCTAGTGGCTCCCGGAATATATTCGACAGTCACTTTTGAAATGTCGAGTCTTGCCACATCTATAGCACTGATTACGGTTGTATGGCCTAATTTTTTAGTGGCTCCCGGAATCTCCCCGTGGCCTGAAGAACTTCAGTTAATTTCTTCAAAATACCGTCCATTTCAGTTAGTTCACAACGGTTCGCCAAATTTTCTTCCGGTATGGATACGTCCCTGATTGCTGGCATAGAGATTTTACAGGCCGCCTCGATTTCCAGAGCTCTACCCAAAACTTCACGGCTGTTATCAAATTTGTCTAGACGTGGCATCTTCTGAGTTTCTGGATCTCAGACACCGTCCACGAAATATTTAGCAACAAGTTCCTCTTGAAATTCTTTCGTGGCTCCCGAGTAGGTCAATTGAATGAGACGTCTAATGTCTGCCTCAAATTCATGCAGGTTTTCACCAGGCTTCTGATGTCGAGACTTAACTTGTGCCTGATAGAGCTGTCTTCTATGTCGGTCGCCAAATCGTCTCTCCAGGGCAGCTACAAGTATGTCATATTTCCCCTGTTGGTTGATGGGAATGGTCTGTAGTAGTTCTAATGCAGACCCACGAAGCGCTACCACTAGTGATGTAGTCATTTCTTCATTATTCCAACCGTTGGCAACAGCAGCGGCTTCAAATTGGCTTCTGTACATTGTACAGGATGTTTGACCGTCATACGTTGGAGGTTTGATATTAAGTTCTGTGGTGAATACCCTCTCTTGATTTTTTAGTCTGGTAACTTCTACTTGTAGATTCTTCATCTCTTTCCGTACTTCTCCTACTTCTTTTTTTGTATATTGTTTACTTCTTTTTCAAATTTCTGCAATTTTCCTTGCTCGCTTACAATTACATCCAGCATCCATTTCCGAAGCTGGTCCCGTTCTGCTTGCCTTCTACGCTCATCTTCTTCCCGTTCCGCTTGCCTTTTATCTTCCTGATCTTGGAAAATTTTCTGAAGCCAGTTCTGTTCTGCTGGCCTTTTATCTTCCTGGTCTTGTAAAATTTTCTGCAGCCGGTCCTGTTCTGCTTGCCTTTTGTCTTCTTGGTCTTGCAAAATTTTCTGAAGCCGGTCGTCTTGTTCTTTTTGCCTCTTATATTCCTGGTAT
>MU184061.1:59028-98052 GCA_016904865.1 Pissodes strobi | reverse complement strand
CGTATAAAAACTTCAGCTATCCCAGTAAAGAGCATGTGGCAAATTATACAAAAAAACTGCTGGGATTTCCAAAACTAAAAATATAGAAACACAAAATTTAAATTCAAATGATTTTAATAACTTCTTCTTAAGCAAGCAGTTGTACAGAGTTGACCAGAATCAGATATTGATCCAATAGATAATTTAGAAAACATTACTTACTGTGGGAACTACATTTTCAGTTTCCGAAGTAAGCTTTAACAAAGTGAGGGATATAATATATATCATCTCAAAATTAAGAATAGTAGGGATATATATGGTTTTAATGTCAGGGTTACAAAGCCAGTTCTAAATGTAATTCTGGTACCACTTGGAAAGATCATAAACTTATGTAACAGAAATAAAAAATTTTCCTAGATGTATGAAGACAGCCCTGCCCTTGTCATTCCGGTGTTTAAGAAAGGTTGTATGGAGGCGGCTGAGAACTCTAGACCAATATCACTTCTACCCATAGTATCCAAAATCTTTGAAAAGGTCTTAGCTGAACAGATGCAGTGCAGTTTCTTGAAAGTCACGAACTCTTTAGTAAGCAGCAATTTGGCTTCCGTAAAAACAAAAACACTATACGATGGGCATACTCAATCTTATGTCTGACATTATGAATGCTTTTGATGAACAGGGTTATAATGCGGTTCTTTTGTGTGATCTCAGTAAAGCCTTCGAATATGTTGACCATATTGATGTTGACCGAGACACCCAGCAGTCCGATTGACGAGGATGAAGGAATGGTCGATCCTGCCACAATGGTGTCAGGGCCCGCCGTATTGGCCCTCTTGGTGAACGTGGCTGCTTGGGTCTTTGCTGCATTGAACTGGACCAAATTTCTGTCGCCCCAAGTTTGAACTTTCTCCAGGTTTGATTAGTTGCTCTAATCTGCTCCTCTCTGATGTGATAAGTCTCAGTCGCTGGTAAAGCTTTTTCTGATCTAAATTAGGAGACAAGGGTAATGCCATTCGCAAAACTGTAAACAGGATTATTCGTTTCGGTCAGCAGGTCATTAATAAAGATGAGGAACAGAGTTGGTGAAAGTATTGCGCCCTGAGGCACGCTCGCGTTAATGGTGAATGTGTCTGAGATGTGTCCATCAACTGCAACGTGCAGAGATCGGTTCTTAAGGAAGCTGGCAGTCCGAAGGACGGCAGTTTGTTGAGCAGTCCATAATGCCTGTCGAATGCCTTCGAAATATCTAACGCAATCGCTCGGGACTCTCCGTAGTTCTCAATTGCCCTACTCCATATATGAGTGACATAGGCCAATATATCTCCTGACGATCTCTCTTTGCGAAAGCCGAGGTACTTGAGTAGTTGCTGATTGACTACACGTTTCATGACTTTGGAGATTATTGGAAGCAAGGCAATTGGGCGATAGTTTGAGAGCGTGGTGTTCTTGCCTTTTTTTGGAACAGGTTGACCTCGAGCGACTTTCTAAGAAGATGGGTAAATTCTTTTTCCGTAAGACAGAGAAAAAATTCTGGAAAAAACGGGTGTTAGTTCGTTGGCGCAGTTCTTTAACACGATGGCAGGTATTCCGTCCGGTCCTGATTCCTTTTGCGTATCTAGTTCTTTAAGGATTTTACGAATATCACGGTGATGACCTTAGACGTCCTCCAAGGCAAGGCTCTCCCCACCATATCGAATATCAAATTCGATATGGCGGGGGAGAGCTTTGCCTTGGGGGACGTCTAAAGTAGAGTGCGATGAAAAAATTTTGGCGAGCATGTTTGCTTTTTCCTTGGCTGCAAAGGTGGGAGAGACGTTTTTGTAAAGTTATTACTTACTGCCTTTGCTACCGATCAGAAATTCCTGGAACCACTGGGGCATTGCAAAAGTTTATTCCTGATCCTTTGATTGTGTTTGTCCTTAGTGTCGTCGATCACACGTTTGCATTCGTTTCTCGCTTCGACAAAATAATTGCGATTTTCAGCGGTCTGATTTTGCTGCCAGCACTTGTAGGCTTGCTGGTTCCTACTTACAGCTCTTTCGCATCTTCTGTCGAACCAGGGTTTCCTTAGACGGTAACTTGATGGAATTTGGGATGAATGCTTCCATTCCTGAGGAGATTACTCGCGTATTCTCTTCGCAGCAGCGGGTCGTTATATAGTGCCAAAGCAGACGTCGAGCCAAGGAAAATCTAGGTAAACTCCCTTAGATCGTCCCAGTTTGCGGAATTGTAATGCCAGATTTTTTCGAGGCAATGGTGGATCCTTCTGTAGAAGTGGCAATTCACAAACAGTTGTAATAAGTTTGTGGTCGGAAGTACCTAATAGCGGACCAACTGTAATTGTGTACTGATCAGGACTGGTGGTTAGAATAGGATCCAGGAGGGCGGCGAATTTGCCCCTCTGAGATTCGAGTTGGTTCTTCTACAAGTTGAGTAAGTCTGCAGCTGAGGGAAAATGCTTCAGCTTCTCTACCTTCGTTGTCGGTCTTGTTGTGATGTTTGAGCTAGTTGGTGTTGTGGGCATTGAAGTCTCTAGACTATATTGGGTCAAAAGTGGTAGCAAATGCTGTAAAAAAACTTTGGTAAGCTCTATCGCTCGGAGGGCGCTAGAGACAACATATAAACTTGGTTACTCCCTTGGCGGTGGACTTGAGCCACATGACGTCAAGGTTGTTCGGTTCGAGTGTTTCCTCGCGGTGACATGAAAGGTCGCTTCGGATAAAAAGGCATATTCCGAACTTATGTCTAAATCGGGTGTGTAAGTCGTAACCAGGATACGGGTAGTTTACTATTGTTGTAGAACATACTCGTGTTTTTGCAAGGGCTAGTATGTGTGGTCTATTTGCTTGTAGATGTTGGTGTACTGAATTTATGTTTGTATTTAGACCTCGTATGTTGTAGAAATCTATTCTAAGTTGGTTCGGTATCTTTGCTGTCTGTGAAACGCGGAATGAAATACTCCCAGGGCCACCCAGCGCCCGGAGATCCGAATGCCCGGGGAGTTTACTTCCGGAATATTTTGATCCTGGAAGCACCATCATGTCCATATATTCCTACTGTGAAACCCGGAACCACCGGCGCGGAGCGGAACGTGATGCGGAAAATCCACTTAGTGCTTCCCAGTTCTGACGAGTTCGGACGATGCGAGTAGGCGTATGCATCTACAACTTAGGGGCGCCTCCACTGGAAGCGTCGGCATCAGACTCATTTCTTTGGTGGTCCCTAGTCTGACAGGTGTAAGAATGGGGTTTGTTGGGTCACTCCCCAGTGATCAGCTCCAGACTTTGTACTTTGGTGTTCTCCCGCCTGGAGGAGGACGATGGGATTTGATGGGCCACATCCCGTGGCAACTCGGAATGGCGGGGGCGTCACTCCCCGTAATCAAACTGCTCCTTACAGAAGAAAGCTGTTAGGGTGGTCAGTGATTTGGGATTTAGAGATTACTGTAGGGAGAGTTTCAAACGCTTAGGTATACTTACCTTGCATTTCTTATATCTGCTGGAGAATCTTCTCTATGTTATGGGGAACATTAATTTGTTTACCGCTCATAATGATGTGCATAATTACCAAACAAGAAACAGAGATTATTTAGTACCGTCATATTGGAGAGATGTCAAAGTGGACCGGGATATTGGGCGATTAAATATTTAAATGCTCTACCAGTAAATAGGTATTTGGAAATTGCCTGAAGTTAGATTTAAGATTTAAGCAAATTTTAAAAACAATTTTGATAGAAAATGCATTTTATTCTCATGACGAGTATTTTCATTATTTTATTACTTAAATATTTTTAGGTTTAGTGTGTTAACTTCTTTTAAATTAGAATTTTTTGTGTTATATTAGGTCTTAATTATTTTTAATGTAAATGATTAATGTTTGTTTGGACGCATTTATAAGACTTCTTTCGTCGTATATACAGTAATAAATGAATTTGAGTTATATGCAACTCTTGTCTACTATCTAGAACATTATCCCAAAAGAAGTGAAAAATCCTATCAATTATTAAGAGAATATCTAAGCAAATATATGTAATTAGTATCCTATATAGTAGAGTGTATGTGTTAATATATTCGGTCTAGAAAACGATTTACCTCCCACTTTTTTGTCACAAGCTGAATTTTTCAGGGATGGAAGTACATGATAAGGTAACCCTTATTCCGGAGGTAATACAAAATTAGACTGTGCAAAAGGGCACTATTAACAAAAATCGAGATATTAATAACATCGTATAGAGAAAAACTTAGTTATTTTTTGGACCAACGCACAAAAAGGTTTTAGTAGGGAGTAGATATTTTTTTTATAATTATTTAAAGAAAATCATTTGCATTAGCCCTTATGGCCGAAAATAATTTTAAACCTAAATATTTCGGTTTCAGCCGGGCAAAAATTTGATTAACAAGTGGTCTTTTTTATATATACCATTCATTTGACAAAAAAGGCAGGCCTAAATGAAAAAATACTATTCTTTATAAAAGTTTCGCCTACCTTGACCAGGTAATAGAGCAAACCCCATATTTTTTGCTTTTAAACTAACAATGATATAACAATAAATAATGAGAGACGTCATGGGTTTACGCCATAATTAATTCTGACCGCCAGATGCTTCGACCCTCAGGCTATCTTTCTCTTCGCATTCACGTTTAGCATGCTTTGTTTTTCTCTGCGTGCCGGCAGATGCAATACATATAATATATTATTATAGACCTATTAAGATTTGTTTTATTTTATTTGTATTATAAAACTTCTCGTTATATTACGCAATCTGCCATATTGTATATCTGTTTTTATTAAGGAATTAATAAGTTTCTGTGTTACATTTAAAGTACCTATCTAGTAAATTGGGAAGAAATATAGACAATTTTTGCGTTTGTATTATATATACCTACATACATCTGTTTCAGGTGAATATATCTGGGTAAGTTGTAAGTTTTTAGTTTTTGTTTAAAATTTTAATTACGGAAGAATCAGAGAGCAAAAATAGGGATGTTGCTAAACGTCGCCAAGGCAATATGCTGGTTGATGCAAGAAACAGGGTGCCTAGAAATTAGAGGTCAATGTTTTAATCAGAGTATACTCGGGTTTTAATTGCATATTTCATGTTTTACACTGAGGCCGAGGGAAATTTCACTCAAATATACTAAGTTCCAAGTTATTTTATCCTGAGTAGACCATGACTGATGCTTATTTATATTGTTGGGTACCTACTGTTGTCAACAATGTCAACAATCCAGTCATAGCCTACTCAGAATAAAATAAACTTGGAACAAAGAATATTAATTTGTCATGTATACTTACGACCCTAAGCAATTACTTTTTTATATATTTTTTTTGAAAAGGTACCTACCTATATATTTATACAATATTGCTTTTTTTAACAGAAGTCAAATTAGAATGGACAGCACAACGGATTCAAGTTCAGAAAGCGAAATTGCGTCTTTTATGTGTGCAGTAATAATAAAGGCAAGTTAATTAGGGCGACAGATTTTTTTTTACTTTTCTTGTGGCAAACAAGATTCGATGTAGTATTGATATTATTAATAAAGCAATACAAAAAGTCATTTCAGATGCTAAAATTAGTAATAAATACGACGAAGAAATTTGGCACAAGCTATATGCTATATTAGTTATTCAAATAAAAGAAACATTGAAGTGAAGAGAAAAAATACTGCAACTTAAAGAATATCATATAAGGTGTTTTTAAAAATACTTGGACGGGGGGTACCACCAAAAGCTTTCTTCATTATCCCTTAATAATTGTACCAAGTTTCGTCAATGCAACTCAAGCGGACAGTGTGCACACTTGTCTTAATCTTGACAAAACAGTAAACTTCGGGTATTTTTTAATATATAAGGTGTTTTTAAAAATACCTGGACGGGGGGGCATTGAACTTTGGTACCACCAAAAGCTTTCTACATTATCCTTTAATAATTGTACCAAGTTTCGTCAACGCAACTCAAAGCGGACAGTGCCCACCCTTGTCTTAATCTTCACAAAACTGTAAACATAAGGTATTTTTAATATGTAAGGTGCTTTTTAAATTACTTGGATGGGGGGCATTGAACTTTGGTACCACCAAAAGATTTCTATATTACCTAAGAATAATTTCACGTAGTTTTATAAACGCAAAGTGCACAGTGTCCACACCTCTGAGTTATATATTATATTATTCAGAAAATATTGCTTTTTTTATTTGAGATATAAGAAAATTATACTTGGACTGGTACCATCGAAGACGTTTGGCATATACAGGGTGGCGCATCGAAAACGAAACAGAGGCATTTACTGGCAGCAGTTCTTTTTTGAAAAAACGCTCAGACCCGTCGATTTTGTTTCCGTGGGAGACACAAAATTGGAAAAAAATCACGTTTACTGCACACAACCATAATGTCCCACGGATTAATAATTCTAAACGACGGAAAACTCCCAACTCTGTCCCGAACAACTGGATCGTCATACATTGACCTAACTGTCGTTTCGGAAAATGTTTTTAAAGCAGGGTTAACTTGGAGAGTACTAGAAGAAGAAACCGTTAGTGACCATCGCTTCATACTTTTCGAGACTGGCAATAAAAAAAGAAAACAGACCTACATAAATTATGCTGACACAGATATGCTAAAAAAAGGCTTGGAAGAACTAAAAAGAAACAATACTGAACTGGACATAAAACAACAAATAGAAAAAATACAAAAAATATACCGGACATCTGGCAAAAGACTTCGCACAAACGAAAATTACCAACTCCCATACTGGTCGGACGAAGAAATCAGCAGAAAAATCCAATAAACCAGAGAAGCAACTTAGAAACTTTCTAAGAGAGACACAAGACGACAGAAACACTACAATCTATATACAAAGATGCCAGGCGTGAACTAACACAGGAAATAAAAAAAGCAAAAAAAAACAAATGGAAAGAACTCTGCAACAAACTAGAAGACGACGTATTTGGGCAAGCCTATCAAATAATAAAAGGACAAATGAAACAACAACTGCCTAAAATAGCACTATCCGAAGAAGAAAAAAATAAATCTTTAATAAACTTTTCGTTACCAATACCCCAGAAAAAATCGCGAAACTAAATTGCGAAACCACTCCGCCTGCAGTTACAGATGCGGAACTGATGCCCGCTGTAGGACGAATCACACTAAGGAAATCGCCTGGGCCGGACGTGATGCTACGCGAACATGCTAAAATGCTTATATCGGAAAACAGGGACTTTTTCTGTTCTTTATACACAAAGTGTATTAGAGCGAGCTATTTTCCTGACGAGTGGAAAAAGGCTAAACGTATCCTACTGGAAAAACCTAAAAAAAACGAACACAACGAAAAAACTTACCGACCCATATGCCTTTTGGACATTCTGGGGAAAACACTTGAAACCATCTCAAACGAGACACTCAAAACACAAATAGAAAGAAACGGTGGACTAAACCCAAATCAATTTGGATTTACAAAAGGAAAATCCACAATAGATCATATCAAACAAATTGTAAGGAAGGTCAACAGGGTCCCCAAGAAGATCGTGAGCCTCATCTGCATTGACGTAAAAAATGCGTTTAATACGGCCAAATGGGACATTATTGTTACAGCACTAAAAAAACGTGGTATTGACAACTATCTGATCAACATGATACTATCATACTTTGAAAATCGTAAAATACAATTATCCAGAGAAGATACAAGCGACGTAGGGGCGGGCGTCCCACAGGGATCCGTCTTAGGACCACCCATCCTCTGGAAGATAATGTATGACAGCGTCATGCAGGAGTTCTTTGACCTTCTCATGGAGATTATATGTTATGCTGATGATTTAGCAATATTAATCAGAGCGGCAACAATGAAACAGACCATCGATGCAGGCAACAGGGCATTACATAGGATCAGTCAATGGATGGCCAGAAACGGACTAAGCGTTACACCGGGAAAAACATCGCCAGTGGTATTCTCAAGGAGTTATGTACACCGAAAAGGAATCAGATTTAAGATGGACGGCAAAGACATAGTTCCCCAGAAGACCATGAAATATTTGGGAGTTACATTGGGCTACAGTTTAACTTTTAGTTCGCATATAAATTCAGTTGCAGAAAAAGTGGAAAAAACAGCAAAAGCCCTAAACGTAATTCTCTCAAATATAGGAGGTCCATCCAGTATCAAAAGAAAGGTCATGGCTATGTCCATGCAATCCATTGCCTTGTATGCAGCTCCAGTAGGGCACGAATCATTAAAAATTAATAGAAACCAAAGCTTTTATCTTGCCAAAGAAAATTTGTTCTGACGTGTATAAGCTCATACCATACGGTGAACGTGGACGCAGGCTTAGTGATTGCTGGCCTAGTACCAATTACTCTTCTAGCAGATGAACGAGCTAATATATACAAGAGAAACAGGGCACAAAACGTATCAGAGCAAGCAAAATCAAAAATAGCTTTAGAAGAAAGAGAAAAAACATTGGAAAAATGGCAGAGAAACTGGTCAGCGGCAGCGGGACAACCAAACGAAAAAGCTAAATGGACAAGACAATTAATACCGGATATAAGGGTGTGGGTAAACAGAAGATACGGACAGGTAGTTTACAGTACGACACAATTTCTAACAGGACATGGCTGCTTTGGGAGCTATCTATACAAATGCAAAAAAAGACAATCGTCTGCTTGTATGTACGGAGATGCAGAAGTAGATGACGTCGAGCACATGCTGTTTCACTGTGAGATATTTTCAAGAATAAGAACAAACACCGAAATCGAGACAAACACAAACCTAAGAAAAGATAACCTAATAGAGACGATGCTACAGAATAAACAAAATTGGAATTACATAACAAAAATGATGGGGAAGATGGTGGAGATAAAGGTGAGGGAAGAAAGAGAAGAGCAAGAGTAAACAGAGAGAGAGAACCACAGATCAAGATCAGATCAACAGCACTCTCACTCTGAGGAATATTTCCCAGGAAACAGTGCCGGAATGAGAGGTGCAGGAGGCGGTGATGTTTAGTGGGTAGTGGAGATCTTAAACCAGCCGAGACTCCGAGTCCCACAGTACTTGGCGACAAGTCTACGTAAACGTATTTTACACCTCCACACACAAAAAAAAAATTGATACCTACAGTGAGAAAAATTGCCCAAATCAATTTTTGTTTTGGACGGCGTTGATTTACCATTATATAACGTTACATACCGCATATGCAAATTTTGTTATAGTTTAGGATCACGTTGAAATTATGCCAATAAAACTCGTTATATTAGATTAAGAAATATAGTGACTATACCAGATAAATTAACTGCAAATGAACAATAATACTACTCTGGTTATACAAGTTGTATATAAAGCAAATTATACAATAATTGTATAATGACAAATCAAATATTTCATAGCACAATGGTAATCAACTAGCTAAACTGCGGACTATTTACTGTTATACAACTTTTGTATACCAATAAAACTACCGATTGATGTCCGTAATCTTTTTCTTGTATAATTCACCATTTGCTATTTCAATTATTTCAAAATGGCTGCCGCTGCGGATGAAACGACGCAACGCCAAACAGCAAAAGCAGAGTGGCGGCTGACGCAAACAATTTACCGATTATTTAAGGAAATTGTAGTAAATTAAAGATAGGAGAAAATCCACCAAAGAACATGCAGGTATGTATATCTTAGGTTAACAGATATATCATACGTTTTCAAACTTATCACTTGTTTACGTTTTGTCAATCAAAAACTCGTTCTTTTTAGGTCCTGTATTCTACGAAGATCTAATTATTTTACCATACGAACGATAATATATGCGTGTAAGAGATATGGATTACCTCCTATACTATAACATTTGAATTAACACACGAAGGGTGCCTCGAGTGAATCAAAAGTTTGAAAAAACCAATAAGGTAAGATATTTTCTATTTAAGTAGCAACCATTGTGTAGTCAATTCATGTTAATAGATCACATGTGTAGGTACTCCTAATTTGTGACCATGCATCTAAATCAAATTTTAATTGACATGTTCAATTTTAGCGTATACTGGACTCGATTACAATATCAAGATGAGAATAGAATCCAGGACCCCTACTGAAGTAATGTCACAAACATAATGTTTGCCAACGCCATGAGATATAGTTTAAATGTAATATAACTAATATGTAACTATACAACAAAATATATACGGTGCACATGCAAGTTGAATACTGGTTAATCAATATTTGAATATTAGCTATTCTACCCGTCATATAGTGGATATACAATTAACTATATATGGCGTATACCAGGTTGAATAATGGTTATGCAATTGCTGTATTAACGGTATACAGGCCCTAATATGAAGGCAGGATAAAATATGCGTACGGATATATCACAAAAACTTAAATTAATATGATTATTTAATAATCAGTATACAGTAATTGTATAATCGTTATAGTTTAGCGATACTACTTTCAGAAAAACCATTCGATTTTTGTAGAGTGGCTAAAATCTTTTCTCTCAGTGTAACGAGAAGTTTTATAATACAAATCTTAATAGGTCTATAATAATATGTTATATGTTGCATCTGCCAGCACGCAGAGAGAAACAAGGCATGCTAAACGTGAAGGCGAAGAGAAAGATAGCCTGAGGGTCGAAGTATATCTGGCTGGCGGTGGGCCAGAATTCCCTTAAAATGTTGAAAAATTCAAAACCAACAAACTACTGAAATAGCAAACAAATTTTGTATATCATAACTAAGTAGGCTCTGGAGCATTCTAAAACAGCAGAATCACTGTCACTGGTTGCCTTGGATACACGTTAGTACACTGTAAACTTTGACATGTTTTGGCTCAGTTGGTGCCTTCAGTTTTGTTCCTAAAGCAGTTTTAAAGTTTTGCAACATATTTAAAACAGTGCTTCATTTTGAAAGCTCTAGAATGGGTGACATTTATGCAGGTAAGTTTATAATTTTTTCGGAAACTCTTAGTTTTTGTTTATGTATAGACGTGCGGAAATATTGACGATATTAAGAAAAGTGTTTTTTCTTTACATCTAAATATTGTTTTTTAAGTTTTGGTAGATATATCCTAATGTTTTACATAAAGTTACACTATTTCCTATATATACCTTTAATCTTTGTATATACTACTTTGAAGCAAACTTTAAATTAGCTGCTACTTTTTGCTACTCTCCTGGTAAAATCGATATTAGTATTAGTAGTACAGTACACTTTTACCACAGCTTATTCAATAACCAGCTACTCATCTTGCGGCGGCATCCCTTGATTTGGGAAAGTCAAGTGAAAATTTTAGAAGAGGGCCTTGAGTTAATATTTTTCTAAACGTCTGGGCATCCGAATAAAACTTTTGACAGTTCGTTTAATTTAAAATACGATGTTTTATCGTCTAAAATCCGTTTGAAAACGATTTTAAATGGAAAAATTTTATGAAAATCCGAAATTTCCGGTCGTTGTAGGGCAATAGCCGTAGTTTCGGACGAATTTGTCGTGGATTTTGAAGGGAATATTCATTTTAAATTCAGTTCGCTTCGTGTCATTACATTGCCTGAAAAATCACGAGACCGTGAAACTGAACCGCTAAGGGCACTGTCAGGATGCGTAGTGCCCGACACTCCAACTTTCCGATTTCGATAGAGATGAATAGCTGGTTATTGAATAAGCTGTGCTTTTACTGGCAACGAAAAGTGTTGAGCAAGACTTTGGTACTCACAAAACAAAGTAGTCCGTTAATTTTACTGATTTTTTTTTGCAAATTTACGGACACGAATAAGACAATGGTTTTAGTAAATATCTTGGAAACTAAAGCATATGCAAATTTTATCTATTAAGTCTTTCTATGTACTTCTAGAGCCAAGAAATCATCAAATACGGGTACGAGAAATTTTTGAAAAGGGAAAAGTGATGAAAAATATTTATGAAACATTATTATCTTTAAGTTGTCAACACTGGCAAGAACAAAATGAACAGAAAATAAAACATAAAGCAAGGAATTTTAGTATTCAGTTTAAGAGAAGGTGGGCTAAAGCTTGCCGAATAAAACAAAAATTTTATGAAAGTAATCGATTGTGGCTTGAAAATTACGTCGTTTTACCATGTGCTTTGCATAAAGGTGGCAGGCCCAAAGAAAAATTTGAAAATCTAAGTTACTCCGCAAAATATAAAGAACCAGTCAATTAAGAAAGTTTGATACTAATGAGCTTTTATTTGCCTCTAAAATGGGTTTAAGATCGGCTGGAAAATCCCAAGCAGCAAAAAAAATACAAAATATCGAAAAAGAAACACAAAATGCAACTAAATTAAATCGTCCTAGTAGTGACAAAACTTTGGCAATGGTAATATATGCAAAGTTATCCAAAAGACAATACCAGAATATTCGTGAGTCCGCAATTGAGAATAACACAGATATTTATCCGCCTTACAATAACATAAGGGAAGCAAAAAGTCGATGTTATCCCAAAAATATTCTATCTTCTGAGCATTCAGCTACAGTGGACCTACAGTCACTATTGGACCATACTACATGCAGGCTACTATCGACTTTAGAATTAGAAAATTTTAAGATCAAAAAGCCAAGGCTTGTATTAATTTCTGAACGGGGAATGGACGGAAGTTCGGGTCAAGCACAATACAAACAATCTTTTGCAGATGATAGCTATTGCGACTCCAACTTACTGCTAACCTGTATAGTTCCAATTCAGCTTTATATGGAAAATAACAAAAAAACAAAAAATTATTATTTGGAATAATCCAACCCCTGCTTCGTCGACAAAACTATGTCGCCCTTTAAAAATGCAGTTCCTAAAAGAAACTGTAGACGTTTCAAAACGGGAACCTCAATTAGTTAAGGATGAAATTAAAATATTATCTGAAACTACATTTACAACAAACTCGTTGCAAAAGTTATTGGTAAAACACGACCTTTATATGACAATGCTGAACATGAAAATGATATATTCTCTTACCGATACATCCTCGCAAAAGTGTTACTTGTGTGGAGCTTCCCCTGTAGAGATGAATAACTTGGAAAAACTTCTACAAAAACCTATAATGGAAGAGTACTTGCAATATGGCATAACATCGCTGCATGCTTGGATAAGGTTTGTTAATTTTACCTACCTTATCTGCATATCAACTTTATGAAACTTGTGATTTTTTTATTTAAACTTTTGCATACAAAAATTTCAACTTATATAGTTTCAGAGGTTGTAATTCATTTGTCTTGATTTCTATTGTAATAAAATAGTTTTTTGATCATATTATTTTGCTATTTTTAGATCGTTCGAATTCCTTCTTAAAGTCTGCTACAGACTACCAATAAGGAAATGGCAGGTTCGTGGTGATGAGGAAAAATCTATTATCAAAAATCAAAAGCAACATGTTCAGTCTGAATTTAAAAAGCAACTGGGGATAATAGTGGACCAACCAAAGCAAGGAACTGGTACTTCAAATGATGGAAATTGTGCCAGGGCTTTTTTCCGAAACTATTTTTTATCTTCAAAAATTACTGGATTGGATGAAAGCTTAATATATAGATTTTACGTGATCCTTCAGGTGATCGCAAGCGGTTTCAATATTAATTCTGAAAAATTAAAAACTTATTGTTTAGATACCGCTAAGCTGTGCCTGCTTCTTTACCCTTGGTATAGAATACCTGCGAGCGTCCATAAAATTCTGTTGCATGGGCCTGCAATTATAAATGCTTCACCTGTTCCCATTGGCCAGCTCTCTGAAGAAGCGCAAGAGGCGCGCAATAAGGAATATCGGAGTTACAGGGAGCATACCTAATTCACGCAAATGCGACAGAACTTTAACAAATATAGATGTGTTTAACAGTCTATGTATTTCATTCGATCCAGTAATAACAAGCCTAAGAAAAAAAACTGTAGTTAAGAAGAAGTGTTTTTCTCCAGAAGCCCTAAGTCTTTTAAAAGAAAATTCGCCAAATGCGGTTTTAGATTCCTCGTCTGAAAGTGATTCCGATGATTAGTTTTTTTCTTAAGGATTTATCAGGTTTTTTTTTGGTCTTATATGCTACTTGTTTTCGCCAGGCTTTTTCATAAAGTTATGTAAATATGCTACTTGTTTTGGCCAGGCTTTTTCATAATGTTATGTAAGGTTTTGTAATTTTCATGAACATAATAGAATTTACCATATTGTTTGTTTGACCAAACTTTTATTATTGCATGGTACCTGTGGAAAACGATTTAAAGTGAAGATTGGCTCATACACTATTTGAAGCAACCCTTCAAATGCAAATCGTAATCGATGACACTAGTTAGAGCTTTTTAGGTCTGATCAGGTTCTTTTTACTTCAGTGTTGTAAGTTACTATTTTTCTGATCTTTGGTTTACCTAAAATACATAATAAAAAAATTTCCTTCCTTACACAAACTGTCAAGTTAGACCATTCGCATAAAAAATATCTATCAAATTGGCTTGCTTAGGCTTAAATATTAATATTAAAGAGAAAAAATAAATTAAAAACGATCTCTAATAGTTTTTCAACATTTTATGGCGACTCTGGACTCTGGCCCACTGTGGTCTGAGTTAACTACGGCGTAAACCCATGACGTCTCTCATTATTTATTGTTATATCATTGTTAGTTTACAAGTAAAAAATATGGGGTTTGCTCTATTACCTGGTCAAAACATAGGCGACACGTTTATAAAGAATAGTATTTTCTCATTTAGACCTTCCTTTTTTGTCAAATGAATGGTATATTTAAAAAAGACCACTGGTTAATCAAATTTTTGCCCGGCTGAAACCGAGATATTTACGTTTAAGATTATTTTCGGCCATAAGGGTTAATGCAAATCATTTTTTAAAATAGTTATAAAAAAAATACTCCCTACAAAGACCTTTTTGTGCTTCGGACAAAAAAATAACTAGGTTTTTCTCTATACGATGGTATCAATATCTGGATTTTTGATGATAGTACCCTCTTGCAGAGTCTAATTTTGTATTACCTCCGGGATAAGGGTTACCTTATCATGTACCATTGCGATCAAAAAAAAGTAGTACAAAAATTAGTAGCCCCTAGTTGAGGTCCTGGTCTATAAGGATTTCGAGAAATTGATATCGTCGTTACTATGGAAATAACACAATGATATCACCTAACCTTTCAGGCGTTACAATGGATTCGCTGTTGATTTTATTATATAGGAGCTGAAATAGAAATATAATGAATATATTATCTTTAAAATTGTATACCTACCTATATTTTAAACATGGGCAAATTTCTCAAGTTTTTGAATAAAATAATAAAACATGTGTATAACAACTATAATTATATTTATATATTGAATATACAAAAACATCCAAGTCAACAAAAGCAAATAGGGGAAAACATATAAAATTACAACATTTTAACAAAAAATAAATAATTCTAAATATAACATTTAACCTAAACTATTACAAAGCAGCTTTTTAATATTTAGTCATTGCGCCGTTGTTTTCAATCGCCATTTGTAACCGACGCGGCATACTTAAGACTAAACTTCTTGTATACTCCTGCATTATAATATTATCCCATGCCGTGTTTATCCTCTGGCGCAGTTCTTCTTAATTTCTTGGATGAAAGTCATGTTTATACATGAACTTGGTCATTTCTCCCCACACGTATTCCATTGGGTTGAAATCGAGGCTCTTTGAAGGCCATGGTAAAACTTGAATGTTATTTTGTCGAAAGCAGTCTGTTACTATGCGGGCAGTATGGATGGGGGCATTATCTTGTTGAAAAATATAATTTTGACCAAATACTGCGCCAACTGATGGCACCATAACATTTTCCAAGATATTGCAATAAGTTGCAGTAGTCAGCCGTCCTTGCACAATTTGGCACACACCTAGCGCTAATCCAACCCCAAACATTTACGGAAAAACGTCCGCTTTGATTTGTCTTTCATCATATCTTGTGTTTGTTGGCCTATATACTCGGACCCTTCCATTGTTACAAGACTGGAATGTTTTCTCATCTGAAAAAAATAGACTCCCACAGTTGGTTTTGATATTCGTTTGCAAATTGTAGTCGCCCTTGTTTATTCAGTTCTGTTAAATTTATTTTGTTTGCAGAACACCTACTTTTTAGTTGAAACCTCCGAATTCTTCTTCGAGCTGTAATTGAAGATCCAGGAAAATGCGTTTCTTCTTTAGCCTTAATAACGGTCTCGAATGGGTTGTCCCTTAAATAATTAACCAAATCTGTATCTTCGTCTATGGTGGAAACTTTTGGGCGACCAGAACCTGGTTTTCTCACGATACTTCCATGCTCTTGAATTTTGGATTTAACCAATAACACGGTTTTTTTGTTTACCCCTAATTCTCCAGCAATGTCCCTTATAGGAACCCCATCCCTTAATCGAGAAAATATGATCGACTTTTGCTCTGACGTTAACGGCATTTTTAAAAATTTAACTTGACATTGAGTTGTCAGTTTGAAAGAAAATAATGTATTATAGACCAGGAGATTAAGTTGTATTTTGTCGTACTACTTTTTTTTTATCGCAATGGCACGGCACATAATAATATAACAACCAGCAATATCACATCTTCTTTTTACGCATCTGCGCAAGTCAGCGCGCAAGATATTCTTTGGTAGGAAATCCGTCAAACTGCCGCCAGCGGCGTCGTCGTGTTCTTACGACTGGTTTATTTTATCGCTATTGGAGTTAAATTGAAACCATAGGCGTGTATTTGTCAAATAATTGACATTGTGAGAGACGAACGTTGTTTATGACATTGTGTAATGCAAAAAGCCATGGTCTTTAAGCAATAAGAACTTGTACAAACCAGAGATATTCTTCCAAGAAGAATTTCTTTAGATTTCCTGCTCATACAACAAGGTATATATATATTTCACAACCCATTGATATTTGAAATTTTATAATACGGCTCTGTTAAAGGAAAATCATACTTATATATATTTCAAATCCAGCCCTGACTTTTCCTACCCAACTGACATTAGCAAGGTCAAATTTAATTTTTCGCCTGACAAGTCGAGTAATATTGCTGGTTGTTATATGTGCCGTGGCAATGGTACCATCGTGCCGAAAAAAACTGGGACAGCAAAATGTAGTTTAATCTGCCGGACTATTAGCTTGTTTTGAAGTTATCAGTTTGATTTAATTATGTGACTGACGGATGTGTCAAAAGAAATATAATATAATATAATATAATATAACCTAAACGTGGTATGCCACGTCGTTTGCAAGCCTTAATCGATAATAACCGTGCAAATACCAAATATTAAAAAAACTCGTTTTTATTTTTGTTACATTTTAAAACAATAAACATACGTATTTCCATTTTTCTTCGTACTTTTACAAGTATTATTGTTTCGGTATTTAACCTTTTCACTTCCATGACAACAATGATAATCTATCCTCAATAGATTTTGCATACTCTTTATAGCCTAGGAGCTATTCAACAACGAGAATTTTGTTGTCCCAGATTTTTTTCGGCGCGATGGTACTTCCATCCCTGAAAAATTCAGCTTGTGACATTGAAGTGGGAGGCAAAGTCAAAATTAGTTTTAACCTACACCCTACTAATAGAAAATTCTTGCTACATAATAAAACGCTTGTACACATTGAAATGCATTAATATATTTTTAATAGGTTTAGAAAAATTAACACGTTTATCAAAACTTGTATAGGTATATACGAAATTATGAGTCATAGGAAATAACATTCATTCCACCGAGATTTGGTTATTAAGATATCACGAAATTAACACATAAAATTGAAGGCAACAAGCAATGGTGATGATGAAGCATGTATTCAACAAAAGTAATATTTGATACAAATTACGCCAACAAAGCATTCATTTAAGTACCGTAATAAAAGTTGTTACAATAATGAAGGGATGTGTTCCTGCCATTTTACCACAGAGGTCCTGACGAATGGCCGCCAGGGGGTACTCTGGACCGAGAGGGTGCGGCTGGTTCAGCCGGAGGGGGGTTGCTTTTTTGTGGTGAAGCCACTTCCACTGGGGTAGTTGGTTTACTGATAGTAGTGCTTCTTGCTTCGGGAATGGAAGATGAATTGGTAGTTGGTTTACTGATAGTAGCGCTTCTTCCCTCAAGAATGGAAGATGAATTACGTCCACTGTCTTTCTTCACTGGAGCTTCTGGGGCCCCAAATATATCCGTGTGGCCACCACCTGGGGGTTTCAGTACTTTACTGGAGTTCTTTCCACCCGCAAAACCAGTGAAGATATTTGTTGAGGTCATGGTCACCTGAAAAAAGTAAATACATTAGAAAATATGCAATTAAACTTTAATTTTGAAAGGGTTTCAAGATATCTTATGAGTAATGTAGCCAGACTCCTAAAGATTCAGCTGGAGACATATCAAAATGGTGAATAGTTAATACTGCAGAAACATGAATTTATGTAATTTATACTAGGATACAGTGTGTCACACACTCACGCATACTTACTCTTGCACAGTGCGTCCACAGACAGATTCAGAAGATGGAAACGTGTTCAGGGAATAGTTATTTATAAGATGCATGTTTCTCTTTAAATGTTCAAAAATGCTGTATTATTTGTGTGGAATATAAAAAAACATTGATAGTTAAAACTTAAGTATCTTTATAGACACAAACAATAAAATTTATTAATAGAATATATTGACAACTAAAAAGCATAATGCCTAAATACAAAATAGTACAGTAATATAGCTGAAAATAAGTTGTAACATTTTTTTTTGGTTCACCCCATTCATATTTTATATCATTTGAAAAAATATTAATGAGCCAAAAAGATGAATAACTATTTTGAGCTATAGCTGGGTGTATTTCGTTTTTATACAACATTTGACTTCTTCATTTATTTATAGCTTCTCTTTTACAGTTTTGTAAATATATTGAAATTGCACTTTCTCATTTCTCATACATGGATTTTTCACTAAAATCTATAAAGCCTTAATTAAGACCAAATAATTATTTAAATAGGTATCTCAAAACTTTTTTAAGATTTATCTACTACTTTATTTCTGCTCATCAATCTTATCGAATAGAAGTCTGAAGTATACTATATGTTTGGGTGTGTATATTTGAACTGCAATGGCTGTTTGTCATATCTGGTTAATAAGCTAAAAAAAATCGGGTTTGTGTTCTCATCCATTTCTATGGATTCCCAAAGTACTGTTGGGTCACTTTGGATGGCAATCTGTATTAGACCGATCAGGTGAACACCTAGTATTGTTCCTAAAATAAGTAGTATAACTTACGCAATGCCCCTAATTTCAAATAATGTAAATATTTTATACGGCTGGTGTACAATTATTAATATATTTTCATATTGATCTTCCATTGAAAATGCCAATAAGGTTATTGTGACCCAAAAAAAAAGAATAATTAGAATTATGTAAGATATGCATTATAAACATTTAGACACAAGAAAGTTAAACATTATGACTACCATCATCGCGTTCAAATAAATGTAATTTTGGTGAAATACATGCATAAGCATTAGGAACAGTAAAAACTGATTAAAGCTAGTTCATCTATCATCCTTTTTTCCTAAATGGCCAAGCTGCCATAAAGCGTACAATTATTTGCCTAATTATTTACATAAATAAGCAATACGAGGATTCATTTAAATATAATATTCAGCGCAAGGATTTGTTGAAAAATAAATTAAAATAATGATTAGTTGCCAATGAATTTTAAAATCTAAATGAATATTTTAATGATTAATGTATGCTAATGAGTCCAATTAAAATGCAAGTGTTGTCTGAATTAATGATAAGAAACTAAATTTAATATGGTCTTGTTTCCTATTGTTCTTATATCCATATCGCCCCTGTAGAGCAAAAAGGGGCCAAGCGCCAATTTAAATAGGAAACTTTTTTATTATTGATTTCACAGGAAATTTTATTCTTGATAAAAGTTGGTGCTTGGAAAAAACCTAATTTTGACAGTGCTAAATTAAGGATAAGTTATACAGGGTACTTAAAAAATTCAAAAATGATGGTTAAAAAAACAAAAACTTTGGAATATCGGAAAACCTTCTACAGAAAAAATAAAGCTCCTATTAAGATAAAAATAAGAGTCAAATACCATTTTTTCCAAAAGCGCATCGTTGCTGAAAAAAACAAGGACAAAAATAAGAAAAAGAGGGTTTTTCAATAATTGACATGGATTTTCTCCGCAACGGTGCACTTTTGGAAAAAATGGTATTTGACTTTTATTTTTACTTTAATACAAGCTTTATTTTTTCTGTAGAAGGTTTTCCGATATTCCAAAGTTTTTGTTTTTTAACCATCATTTTTGTATTTTTTAAGTACCCTGTATATCTTATCCTTAATTTAGCATTGTCAAAATTAGCTTTTTTCCAAGCACCAACTTTTATCAAGAATAAAATTTCCTGTGAAATCAATAATAAAAAAGTTTCCTATTTAAATTGGCGCTTGGCCCCTTTTTGCTCTACAGGGGCGATATGTATAATATTTATTTTATTTCCAGAGCCATTTTATTCTATGACATCAATGCTGATTTTGAAAATGATTTATGACGATAAAAAGTATTTATTTATTTCAATCCTCCTGTTTTGACAATTACAAATTGTATAGCAATAGATAACAAAACAATACTTAAAACTAAGAGCTAAAAAGCTACAAAAAGTTTCGCTAAAACATTTCACAGAAACTTACAGTAACAAGATTTGAGGTTCTCATCTGGAGCCTCCAGTCTTTAACAACTTATAAATTAAAGATGACTTGACTTAATTAGGTTATATAGCTAAAATGCATTAAAATAAGAACTATCGTAAAATCGTAAAGTAGTCATTGACTTTATAAAAACATCTCTCAATGAGATAGCTTTTTACTGTTTTTTTGAACTTAGTCAATGAGTTTATTTCTTTTAGACTTGTTGGTAGTTGCTTATACATGTTGCTGCAAAAGCAATATGGGGATGGGCCTTTCTGAAACGAAGCTGTTTTGTAGGGAGGGATGTATATGTTGTTGTTAGCCCTTGTAGGATAACTATTATTTATTTTATTTAAAGTGCTTTATTGTCCAAAAAATATTACATGTAACATTTCTTATTGACAAAGCTTTATAAGATGTATACAAAATATAAAACAAAACGAAGCAAAATCAAAAAGAAAAAAAAACAACAGGAAAACATAAGTAGTGTGGTGACTTGAAATATATTAAATGGCAAATATTACCTCCGCAATACACATTATCACAGTACCTACATTAGTACAGTCAAAATTGTAATGGCTTATTGCAGCCACAGTCAAAATTGTAATGGCTTATTGCAGCCATTTATCACAATAAAACTTTGATAACTCATTATTGGAACACACACTTCATGAGTTAATAATAGAATATAATGAGCCTTCTAGTTCTGCTCGAAAAACTCGTCAACAGAATAGAAAGCTCTCTGCAATAAAGAGCATTTTAAACTTTACGGAAGGCTTTTAAGTCTCGAATATTTCTAATCCGCAGATCAACATGATTGTATATCTTGATGCCACTGTAAATCAAGGAATTCCTGACAAGGCTGGAATGTGGAATGGGCAAGGGAACATTGCCAATCTGACGTGTACCATATACCAGCTGAGGATTGGGAAATTGATACTTATTTTTATGAATTAGGCAAGCCATTTCCAGAATAAATAAAGATGGGAGGGTCAGAATAGTGCTTAATAAAAAGGGGCTTACAGTGGGTTCTTGGATGCGCATTACACAGATTTCTAACAGCTCTCTTCTGCAGAACGAAGACTAAAACTATGTATGTTTGAGGCTTGCAAGAATCTGTTAAATTGTTTTTTACGAACAGCACTCCATGCAAAATTAAAATGCACGGAAGTGGCAAATTTTGTGTTTTTGAAAAAGTGGTTTACAAGAATCTAAAGGGCTAAGTGAAAATTTTTTTCTGATTATTCTTTTTTGTAGGATAAATATTCTGGATAATTCTGATGATTGACCCCAATAGATGATAGCATAACTCATATGACTAGAAGCTAGGGCATAGTATGTATTAAGAAGTTATTTAGTTCTTAGGATAGTTTTGAGGTTTCTGATGGCAAAATATGTCATGTTAGTTTACTAGCCACGTGATTCAGGTGATTACACCATTTTAGATGAGGGTCCAAATAAATACCTAAACATTTGAAGTTGTCAATTTTGTTAATTCTTTTAATATTAGGGATAATATTGTGTCATGGGGAAAATCTTTGCACTGTGAAAAGGGTATATACCACCATGTGGCAAATTTATTTAGACTCATTGGCTTTATTTTCCAGATTTTCAAGTCTATTTGCCGAAATAGCCACAGTACAGTCGTCTGCGTAAAGTATTAATTTGGCATCTTTATCAGATAGTTGTAGATGCTTTTCTAAGTAGTTAACGAAAAGTGTAAATAGCAAAGGTGATAATACCCTGCCTTGTGGCACACCGCAGTTGATTTATTTGTTCCTGCAATGTAACCTCCCCAATTCTTACTTTTATTTTGCGTTCTTCCATATTTGAAGTTAGCCAGTCGTTGGTTTTACCTCTAATACCCAACGGGTCCATCTTCTTTTTTAAAAATGAATTGTTCAAGCAGTCAAAAGCCCGCGTTAGGTTGAAAAAAAGGACCAGAGTGTAATATGATGAATCAATGTCCGTGTAGATGAAGTTTAGAAGCTCGAAAGCAGCTGTATTTGTTGTCAGTAGTTAGTCTGGAACATCTCAAGTAGTTTTCTAAGCAATCTAAAACTGCATTTTTAAACAATTTCGATATTGTGGAAAGACCTGTAATTCCCCTATAATTTTCTATATTTTCTCTATCACCCTTTTTGATTATTATTATTATTACTAGTATCCCCAAAAAAAATTAAAGAAAGTTGACCTTCAGGTGCACTTTCGTTTAACTGAAACCACATACAAAAAAAACTAAGCTTATAGATTGTCTCTGCAATCTTTCAGAACAATGCATTGTAATCTTATTTCAGCAGAAAATTTCCATTAGAAGATATCAAATTTCGTTTATTCATTGAAAAAAATTAAGCTCATATATTTTCTGTACATTTCTGAAAAACTGATTAATTTTGGTTAGTTGTGGTAAGCAAACACTTTAATTTAGCTAACTGTTAGTTTTTGGGTCAGTTTTGGTTAGTTTGGGCTAGTTTCTGTAAGTTTAGATTACCTAAATTTAAAAAAAATAATTAAAATAAATATGTTGATTTTAGGAGGGTTTGTAGAAAGTAAAAAAAATATATAAATATACAAGATTTCAGTTAAATGAAATTTCCGTACGCACCTTAAGTGTCATATGGAAGATATTTCTCTCATTTTCCTCTATATGGGTTAGTTTGGATTAGCTAATTAAATCATGAAAAACCCGCTTCAAATAAATAAATAATTAAATAAAAATATAATTGACTTTCCGCAGAAAGACATTTCTTTCCGAAAACAGGAGGGCTTGTAGAACTAAAAAAAAGACATTTTAAAATCTACAAGGTTTCAGTTAAAAGAAAGTTAACCCAATCCCTCTCCTATACTCTTAACATTTTGATATGACAAGAATTCTGTCGATGTTTGAAATATGAAGACATAAAAATCTATTTTTTTAACTAAAAAACATCTCAACATCACCCAAATACCAGCTTGACCACCGTGGCTTGACTATGGAATGTATTGAAAATTGCTACACCAAAATTTTCTCCTTGAGGTAAAAGAAAATATTTGTATGCAATTGAGGTGCATGGGTACCTACATAAAGAAAGCCAAGGAGAGGATTGAAAATCCAGATAAATGTCATCCGTTTAAGCTAGATTTATAGACTGATATAACAGAAGCATAGTATAAGCACATTACAATAAATGGTTGATTTGTAGAAGAGCTTGTGTTATGTTGCCCGTGAGTTGTTAAGCAAAAATAATCAACTGTTTCTTTGTTTTTCATAACTTTACAAATTTCATAATCTTGTTTAATTTTTCAGAGGATTATCTTATAGAGTATATTAATTTATACATCCATCCCATTCACAAAAATAAAATTCATATGAACAGCCAAAACACCAAATTTAAGTGAATATTGCTTATGCCATTCTCTCCTCTGTCTGACGTCAAAGAAAAAAAGGTAAATACTTAATTATAATTTAGTGCATAAGCACGTAGCATAAGAAAATAAAAGTTGGTGAACTTCTTATGTTAAGCTTATGCTGTCTTGTGTTGTATTGATCTATAAATTTCCCAAATTAAATTTGCATTTTAACTTTTTCTTATGCTTATGCCATGCTTATGTTATGTCAATCTATAAATCCAGCTTAGTTTTGGTTATCATTCTAGTGAAACTTCAAATTCAATTTCATCAATTAGTCAAATCATATTTGTTTAATAGGAAGCAATATGTTGAGATCAAGGGTTCTAAATCCATCCTGTACAAGAGTACACCTGGGATGCCTCAAGGCTCCAATTTGGTCCTTTACTTTTCCTGGCAGCTGTAGAGAATATTTTGTGACGTTATTGGACATTCAAAGGCATTGTTTTTTGCCAATGATTTTAAATTGTTTTTACAAATTACTGCTCAGGAGGACTGTGATAAAGTACAAAATTATTTTAATAATGTAGCAAATTGGTGTGAAAGAAATTGCTTTAATTTAAATGTAAGTAAGTGCTCATGTAAGTCATTTTAATTGGACCATAATGTTTTTGGCAACGAGTATAGAATCCATGATGTCAAGTAGTCAACTTATTATAGGTGTAGTGTTTGGTTCGGGCATGTCTTTTACTAAGCACATGGTCATGAAGATCCAGGAGGCACATCAAATGATGGGCTTTGTTAGAAATTCTAGGCAGTTTAGAATTGATGTAAGTTTTAAACTGTTTGACACTTTGATATTACCAAAACTTTAATATGGTTAAGTTTATCGAAGGAGTTCAGAGAAAGTTTTTAAAATGTATGTTTTTTGGTGTTTGGTTTTTGTCTGCAGGGCTGCTAGAATGTCTCTAGAAACTAGAAGAATTAGGACCTGTTTGTGCACATTATTTAAGTTGTTAAAGAGAAGCATTGATGACTCTAGCATTTTGAGCTAGTTGTTAGCACATAATCTCTGGATCATATGCTTTCAATATGCACTAAGCTGTTTGGAAGTAGTATTTGTATTAGTATTGGTTTGGATATTTTTAATGTATGTAAATATAAGAGAACTGAAAAGCTTTAAAGCTGCATCGAGACTGAATGACTACATTTGTTATACTGATGAAATTCTGGAATTTGTATTGTTACATTTCATTGTTGTCTGGATTTTTATTTAAGCTAGTTACTTTGGATGTAACGACCTCACCGGTGTTTTTAAAGTTTACCAATAAATACGTTATATATAAGAATCTGGAATTCAGTTACATGCTCTTAAAACTTGCAGGCCAGGCTATTCGCGAAAGTGACCATTTATCTTTTTGAAATTGGGGAGGTCCTGCCTCTCCTCTAGACATCTAAGGTTAAAAATTTACTAAATCAGAATTGATAATTACTGATAATTATAAATAATAAACTTGGAAAACCCATTTGGCTAGCCATAAACAAACCTTTGTGCAAATTTAGTTTTCTGTTGTCTTTTCTCTGTCTGTATTAGTCAGTTAACCGTTAATCCGGTTAATACTAGTTTTGCCAGGATTATACCGACAATAAAAGGAAATGCATGGTGAAAACTAATTATAAAAACGAATTAATTACCTATGGCGAAAGTCGAGCACAAGATACATCAAACTAAATTTAACACAAAATATTTACTGGACACATTTAAACGTCTTACCTTTATAAAATTTTCCTATTTCTTTGGAAATAATGAAACAGAGATTTGAGATTTCTACTTGTTTGGTGACAGTTACTACACTACTTGACTCTTGTCTTGTTCGGTAATGGGCGTGCGATTGCTCGTTGGCCGTTGCTCGATGACACCCAAAATCCAAAACAAAAATAAATAAAATATCAAAATTATGTCTGTCAATTTTTTGTCAACAGACACATCACGTGGTTGAGCGTTGTCAAGTTCAGGGCTGCCTATTGATTCGAACTACGGAGGACTATTGTTCGAACTGTCTCTGGTTCGAACGCCTACCGCTAAAACAATAAGCAAGTCTGCTAGTACTTGAGCTTTGACAACTCGAGAGTCTTGAGACACTGATGTGTAAACTGTAAACCACAAGTGGTGTATGGTGTATACATATCGTATATCGGCATGCACAAATATTTGAGCAGCTCTCAAAAATCACTGCGCATGGTTATGATATCCCAGCCGTTTACACATTTCCGTCCCATTTGCCGAGATTAACCCTCATACACATAAAAAAAAATCGTTAAAACCACAGACAGATCACTCATGTCGGCTAGACAGTGTTGCCGATGGGCGAAGTACAATAATTACGCTGTATGATAAGACGTTGCCGGGACCGGGTCACAGGACTTCAGAGTTGTTTTACTTTTCACTTCATTCATGGCCCTCCGCAATCTCCGGGGCGCAACGAAACAAAACTAACCCAAGGCATGCCCAAAATCAAGAAAAAACTTTATACAAACATAACTTTCAAAACAAAAGCATGTCTTGCCACTGGAATCGAACCCGGGCCTCCGCGCCCGTGTTCAGTGTGAAGAACCACTTGAAAGCAACCACTTAAAAGCAACTGGCAACTGGCTGGAACATAAAGTTATGATGTTTGTCAATATGTAATGCGCGTGCAACTCTGAAGGCTTGTGACCGCGGTCTCGGAACAACTACTCGCTGTATGGGGGGTAGAGATGGGATTCGCCTCTGGCGATCAGGGGTTATAAACCATACTGACGTGTGCGCACGCGTCACTCAAAAATGCAAATATATTTAAAGTTGTTTGTTCTTGATTTTGCTTAGTTGCGCCTTTAAAGCGGAGGGGCATGCGTAAAATCAGATATTAGACATTCTAAAATAGTAAACAAACGCTCCCGCCCAATTGTCAGTATGGTTTATAACCCCTGATTGCTAGAAGCGAGTAAAGATGGGACGTTATCTGAGTGTAACGAAACGAAACGTTACTAAATTGAGAACGAGCACGATAACAAGGAACGAACGAAACAACAAACAATTGTGTAAATTGTGGGTCTCAGCAAGCACGAACACGACGGTGTGTATGAGCGTCCACTTATTTTGCGCCGTTTTCTCGTTCCTCGTTATTCAAGAACGATAAACGAACGAAGTAAATAACTTTATAATTTATGCATTTTCGATTTTAGTTTCGCTACTTAATTTCGAAGTGTCTTGACTCAAGCCTCGACTCTATGACATGTATTTATAGTTCGTGTAAAAGGTTTTTTTTTTGAAAGTATGAACGTGACAAATAAATAGCATAACATAATACTACTAACAGAAATATTTTTTAATCAAAGTGTTAACAAACATATCACATTTGAATAAATCAAAAAACATAAAGAACTCTTTTTAATTGATCTAACCATAATCAACAAAAAATAAATCTCAAGGCCGGGACCAAGGCTGCTGTGCAATACAGATTGCCCGAATAAAAAAATAGTAATAAAAAAACGTTAGAGGAGATCGGGGTAAGATGAATTGCTTTCAGTGGGTCTGGTGGTGCAGTGGTTAGACGCTGTGCTTGTAAGACGGCGGCGGCCCGGGTTCAACATTGTTGATATTTTGTTTCCGTTTAAATTTTAGCATCAAAATTTGATACATTTACACACCGAGGGTAAAGTGACGGAGGTAAGATGACGAATTCGTCATTTTACCCCAAGCACCGAACATTAACAAGAGACTAGAGAAGGTCCACTCTCAGTCGGAGCTTTTGATGTAGCGCTTACAAAGGTGAGGCGCCAGACTTGAAAGCAATCAGTTTGGGTGAAACGTGGCACAAGGCCTGAGCGGTTAACGAGCATTTCATCAGGTTCTGTGAAGGGGCAAGGAGGGAAATATTGGGGCGGGGCTTAGAGTGAACCTTCTAGTCTATTGTTGATGTTCGGTGTACAAGCGCAAAATCAATCGCAGGGAGTGGAATGAAAATTCCCTTGTAGCAGCTTTGAGGGAAGTGCGCGAAGGATTTTTATATTCTAACGCAGTCGCAATAACTTGATACTCCTGTACTTAAAAAGAGACGCTTGAGGTGAAGAATTCCCGGAGGGCGGAGGTCGTTTTAAGAATACCTTAAACGCGCAACTGAATGTAATCAACAAGGCCTTGGGTAAACTTCCACATAAGTTCAGAAACTTACATATCAATATGCTGAAGGGAATGATATAGAGCACGAGTTCAACAAAAGCAACCAGGACTGATTGGTTCACATCATTGAGTGCACGTAACAACTTGAGTCTCAGAAATCCTGAAGCGACTTCAATTGAATGCCTACGGGCGCGGATTCAATAAGATCGCAGTCATTTTTTGTACAATATTGGAAGAGGTTAGGGCCAAATACAAAATTGAAAGCAAACCGATCTACAATGCGGATGAATCTGGTCTTTCAACTGTACCAACGAAGCTACCGAAAGTCATCACACCAAAAAGCCAACGACGAGTTGCTAAAATATTGATAGCCGAGAGAAGTCGAAATACAACTTTGGTGTGTGCAATAAATGCTGGCGGGTCATACGTACCTCCATTTTTGATATTTGACCGAGTTAGAAGGAAAACAGAAATGTTAGAATTGCCCTCCCGGCTCTGAGGTTAGGGCACAACATTCCAGCCTGATGTCGGTGGAAACTTTTCTTATCTACTTAAAACACAAAACCGTCTATGGTCGTTGATAATCACAGTTTCCATATTTCCCTCCCTGGAATCAACTCTTGCCTAGAAAATGGAATTGTGCTGGTAGGGTTCCTTCCTCACACGACCCACCGACTCGTTTTTCGGACCTTTTAGGACATTTCAAATCAAATGTGATGTCATTCGTTTTTAATCGATCATCCAAGAAGTCCAATAGGTATTTCGTTATTCGGACCTTTTAAGACATTCTGCAATCAAATGTATGATTCGTTTTTAATCAATCATCCAGGAACTCCAATAACCGATAAAAATTTTGGACCTTTGTTTGGGGAGACTTACTGCAGGGCAATGTTAAATGTGTCATTCCTTTTTAATCAATCATCCAAGAACTCCAATAGATATTTCGTTATTCGGACCCTTTAATACATTTTGCAATCAAATGTATGATTCGTTTTTAATCAATCATCCAGGAACTCCAATAACTGATAAAAATATAGGACCTTTGTTTGGGGAGACTTACTGCAGGGCAGCCAATGTAAATAACCCTATGCTGTAAGCGGCTTCAGAGCTTGTGGAATTGAGACTTATAACCCTTTGGTTTTTGATGACAGTGATCTCGTACCTTCAAAAACAACTGCACGTATTGAACAACCTGAGGTGAACGATGTCCTATTGATAAATGATGATGACGATGCCAGGTCGTTAATAGAAAACGCAGATTCGTCGTCGTCTGATGAAGAGGATCAAACACCTCTAAGTGTGTTGGCTTTAAAAAGTAAAATCCGTTACTACATCTGAGTAGACTACATCAAAAGAAACATGTAATACTTTAACTGAAGTTCAAATAGACACATAAACGTCAACTATTTTCAAATAAAATCACTTCAATGAGCCCCTTCCTACTATTTAGGACGTTAGGCCAATTGCATTATCTTAACTGTCCTCAAACTCTGGAAATAATAATTGTAATTTTTTGTTATGTGGAACTCCAATGAACTTACAACTAGAACAAAACCAAAGAGAGATTGAAAAAAAAGAGAAACAAGGAAAATTAGAACAAGAAAAGAGACAATTATTGAAAGTACAAAAGAAACTCACCGTTCAAGAAAATCGTGCACAAAAACTCGGAAAACATTGCCCAGGGCTGATGATATTGCAGGCCATTAACATGTTTGTACTGATATGTATTTAACTTTCAGATAAATATCTTTTTACATTTAAAACAAGTAAAGGATTTTGAAGAACACAGTGAAGCACATATCAAAAAAGTGTACTGACGTACTTTCGGAGTTCAAATCAAGTCATTTATTCATGCTAGCACCAAATAAGGTTTACACAGGTCAATTGAATTGTCATCACATTAAGAAGTCTTAATATAAGTATAAAACGGTTCTTAAGATTACTCAACAGTACTCAACACTCAAAAAACGGTTTAAAATACACTAAAGATTTTTAAAATATTAAAACAGGTTAAAAAGTATGGAACAAAACGAAACTAACAGACAAAGACAAAGATATTCTAAGAAACATTGAAGGTTATTTCATTAGTCAAGAAGTCTATTGGGTCATATAAAGTCTTCTTTAAGAGTGCATGTCGAATCCTGCATCCTGCTCCTGAACACACCTCTGATTTTTTTTTAAGGAGTCTGGAAGCTTGTTGTAAAGCTTTACAGCCCAGTACAACGACAATAATAATAATACTTTCTCGGCTCACTGCGACACCTCTAAGCCTACACAGCGGAACAGTAAGCTGTCCATTAGAGCGGGTGGCATAACTATGTTTCTGATCATTTGTAGGGAATTTTTCCAGATTGTCCTTTATATGGAAATATCATGATCTTTAACTCAATGAACGTTTGTGTACAATCATCTCTATACTCCAGACCACCAACAACTCGCACTGCCCTCCGCTGTAAGGCAAAAACCCTGCGCCACAGCGGGCTATGACCCCATGCCAGGATGGCATAGGACATGACAGAATGAAATAAGGCAAAATATGCAGTCCTCAACACACCCACGGACACTGTCCCTGACAAATTTCGCAACGCGTATATGCCGTTCTTCAACTCCTTTGTCAGCCCTTCTATATTATGTGCATCCCACTCAAGACCACTATCCATCTGTACCCCCAGGAACGGCGTAGTCCCACGAGACAAATTTACACCTCCTGTGCATTTCTTAACGAGAAAAGAGATGGCTAGTCTTGGATTCATTTAAGACTAAGCTATTTTTTTCGAAGCAGTTTCTGGCCATCAACTATGTCTCTCGTGCCACCCACCAAAGCATCCACTTGAGGTCCCTGATTGAGATGGTAGTATGTATCATCGGCGATGATACATACTACCATCTCATCATCGGCAAACAAGACATAATGCTCCTTTACCCGGATCTATGAAATGTTATTAATATAAACCAGGAATAGTAAAGGGCCCATTACAGATCCTTGTGGCACCCTAGTGTTCATGATTCTTGTGTCCGACGAGTTAACTGGGGTTTGTACGTCAAAGGGTTATAACAGTCGAATATTTAAATCAAAATTTCAAGCACCAATTTAAAAAAAAAGACAAGCTAGTTACAAGGAAACAAATAAAGGAAAGAGCTAAATTTACAACGTGGTCTTGTAGTTTTAATGTATTTGGGTTTTACTTAAAATACATATTTTTTTTTCCAAAGCGCCTCTTATTAATTTTCTGTTCTTTTAGATTAACATTTTTAAAAACCAAATAAGATATACAGGCAGTTTATTTAATAGGTTTTAGTATTTTATTATCGACATCTACTTCTCCTTTAATTTTTTTTAACGACTTAGAAAACGTTCCGTTCATCTGACTAAAACAAAGCTGCACATTTTATAACAGAAAAAAAAACCTATATTTTACAGTAAGAATGTGGGTATTATTGTTTTTTAAATAATAATTATAATACCTACCTTTTTTATATAACGACACACGACACACATAGGTTAATAGTTTTTTAATTTCATTTAAATTAGCATTACAATAATGACGTTTTTAATTCATAATTTGTATATTATTCTAATTAAAACATAGTCATACAGCTGTATACTAAAACAAATAATTATTATTTTATCCTGATATTTAGAAATATTGCCATTGACAAATACACGTCAATCTGGATTATACATATGTGACGTCATCGCAAAAACCGAAATGTTACCAACCTATTTTATTTAATAACCTCGGCATGTGGCAACGTTGTAGGGATGGCAATGACAGCTCAAGGACCGGAACGTCAACGTCACATTTAAGATTTTGATTTTGACAGTGAACGTCACCTTTTCCTGGAATTATTTTTTCTGTTACTATTGTGAGTGTTGTGGGAACTCTGTTCTCCGAATTGGAAAACCCCATCGTACGTTCTCAGGCTTCCAATGATGTGATCTCGTATTTTGAGAAGTTTTTCCAAGAGGGAATTTACTCATCATGGTTCTGGATTTAAATTCTCCAGTCCATACATTATGGAAAAGTGATCGTAAGTTCATTATCCTTTTGTGGTATTTGTGCATATTTAAACTAGTATGTGTGGGAGATCCTTTAATATAATGCAGCCAAGACTTGACCCATTTATAAAATGTATGTATATTACAGCCATTGTCATAGTCATTAAATTGATGGCAAGTATTTATGAGTATAAATATAATTCAATGTTTATAATCAGATTCTTAAGTAAACAAAACAATTTGGTAAACCTGTTTTTACATTTCTTTTGACATATGTGATTTCATTCATTTATTCATTCCTGATTTAATGAAATAATTACATTGCTATTAACCCTGGAGGGGTCGTGCTATGAGCATATCTCTCACACTTTCAGCGAACTTACCATATCTGCCTGGGTAAACAGTTTCTGCCGGTGTCTCTCACTCTAGCTAACTTTTAGAGTAGCTATGTTTATCTCCTGGACGGATTCTACATTCAGTGCGATATGCTAGTTGATATCAGGTAGTCGTGAAGTAAAAGCACCCGCTTTGAGCAATTCTCTCATCGCGCGACTTCAAACGTCATACTTTAGTTATTAATTTCATCAAGTCAAATCAGTAAATATTGTTTGATTTCTAGTTGTTTTTTGTACCATATCACATAATAATGATGCAACTATTATACTGAGGGTTGATTTATATTTATGTTTAACAAACATGAGCTGTGGACAGAAACTTGTCATCAGTTACAGTTCATGTGGCATGCTTAATATAATTTATTGTACATAAAAATGATTCTATTTAAGTTTCTATTGTGTTACTCAAACAAAAATGATCAACAGTAAATGTGAGAAAAATTCTCATGTGCGACATGTCACGAGTGTTTTTATAGTGCAACCCCTCCAGAGTAAAGTTCACTATACCTACTTCAATAGAAGATCCAGGATTCCAATGATCAAATATAAGATAACTGTCAAAACTGATTTCCACAAAAGTTTGGTCCATGTAGGCACCAATATTGTGAAGTATGTACAAACATAGAAGTCTTAACAAAATACATATTTTCAACATTTAGAAAATACTCCTTTGTATCATATAGCTCAATATCACATAACTACTTATCCTATTTTTGTATAGTGTTATATTCACAATTTCTTTAGTTTATTTTGGCAGATAGATACAAAGCCTTGTAACCACAGGAAGATGTCTTTTTATCTGTTTTAGTATATCGTATGCAACTAGAAGCTCCAGTACCAATACCTATTTTATGTGATGACATATTTCCCAATAGGCCCAATTTCTTGGGTCAAGATTATCATGGAGCTATCTCTCATGTTCAAGCATCGAAACTTTTAAATCCTCAAGATAATGGAGCTTATTTAGTAAGAAGTAGTAGATCTGCCTCTGCCAATGGAGATATTTATGCTTTAAGTTTGAAGTAAGTATGTTTCACTTTCAATTAAACTAAAGTTTGGAAGTAGGAGGTATTTCACTTGAGCCAAACATACCGAATCCATAAAATATTAAAAATCTCGGAAAATCTGTTGCAGTGGTTTTTTTTCCATTTAAAAAATTAAATAAACAACTTTTTGAAATTCAGTATCTCACAAACAATTTAATTTAAGGCAGAAGTTAGTTTGGTAGGTATACCTGTTAATGTTATTATGTAAAGTATTTCCAGGATTTCTAGAAGGTGTTAGACTAAATCAAACTATGTTTAGTTTGTCATAAACTTTTGGGATGCTCTTGTGGATATTTTTTAGATGAGAAATATATTGAAATCTTGTTGTTTTAGCCTGCATCAGACTTGCCTTAACCAACATGCTGTTAAATAATTATTGTGTCTCTATATTGCTAGCCCTGCATTACATTTTCTGTTTGATCATTGGTGATATACAAACTCTAATTATATTTTTCTATCTCATTAATCCTTATTCTATGATAGACTTAATATTTATGGTATTTTTAGTTTAGTTATTAGGTTTAGTTCTAATTTCTGCATTATAAAAGCGTTTAGAGGTTCAGGAAAGTTAAGAATTATAGATTCTGAAATATCTAGTAACTTGCCTCATGATATACTTGATCTAGCACAAGACTTGTTATATTGTACTATATGGAGCATCATAATAATGTACCTAGTAATTTTATGACTAAGATGGATGATGTCTTAAATCATGAGGATGAAAAATTTATTTTGATTAATTATGAGGCGATCCAAGTGATCCTTCTTGTTATCGGCCGATATCTGTTCTTCCTACTTTGTCCAAACTTGTTGAAAAGCTCGTAAAGAGTCGTATGTTATCTTTTATTGCAAGGCACAACTTGTTGAGAAGTTGCCAATTTGGATTTCAGAATTGTAAAAGCACTAACGATGCAGTATTTAGTTTTTTGGAAAAGCTGTACTTGGGTCTGAACGATGGCGATATTGCTGCAGCTGTCTTTTGCGATTTTAAAAAGGCATTCGACTGCGTGAATCGCGAGGTACTGCTGGGGAAACTTCAGTGCTATGGATTTAGGGGAATTGCTCTGGCATGGATAACGTCTTACCTTTCAGAAAGAACGCAAGTCGTTAGAAATCAGGAAAGTGATTCACGATTGCTAAATAATCCGTATGGCGTGCCCCAGGGTTCTGTACTTGGACCCCTACTTTTCCTGTTATACATAAATGATCTGACAAATATTGATGTTAGTGGCCACTTCACTTTGTTTGCCGATGATACGACAATTTTGTGGTTGGATCGATCTGCAAAGCATCTGGCTGATAAATTGTCAAGGGATATTCTGAAAATTAAGCAGTGGTGTGATGCAAATTGTTTGAGTTTTAATGTTGACAAAACAAATATTTTAACATTTAAATGTAATATTGATGATTTGAAACTTGACAATAATACCCTAGAAAATAAAAGTGTTGCGAAGTTTCTGGGCATGTATATTGATACAAAACTTAAATTTTCTAACCATATAACTTATCTTAATAAAAAATTAGCATCGGCGTGTTATGCTATTAGGGTTGTCAGTAATGGTTTGGGACACTCAATGACAAGATCTGTTTATTTTTCTTTGGTTGAATCGAATTTGAGATACGGTGTGGCATTTTGGGGTTTTAGTTCGAGGCAGCTGATGCAGTCGATTTTTGTGCTTCAGAAGCGTGCCCTAAGATATCTGTGTAAATTGGGGCCGAGAGATCATTGTAGGCCATACTTTGTTCGCGAAGGGATCCTGACGTTGGTTTCTCTTTTTATTTTGGAAACGGTGGCCTTAGTACACAAAAAATATAAGTACATTTTGCGGGAGAGTGTATACAATACACGTAATGGCTGTGATCTGCGGTTGCCGACACCAAGGAGTACCCTTACCAAGAACTCGTTAATCTATGAGAGCCTTAAAATTTATAATCATCTGCCTAACGAATGTAAAATTGTTGTGGATGATAGATGTTTTAGGAGATCGGTAAAGTTGTTGTTGCAGTTTAGGGCATATTATACTTTGGACGAATATTATAATGATGATTTTTAATATTTTTTGATTATTGAATTTAGAGTTCTATTGGTCCAGTGTTGGTGTGCTTTGTGTGTGTGGCATAGTTTTTATTTTATTTTAAGATGTAAGCATGTGTTGTCTTTTCCTTTTATTGTACCTATATATTTTAGTTGTAAGTTTTCTTTTTTATTATACCTAGCTTTGTTATGAGGACTTTGTTCTTTAAAACAATAAAGCATATTTATTATTATTATTATTATTATTATTATTATTATTATTGTCCAATTTAATTTTGGCACTACTTTTTGTAATGTTGTTTTAAGTATATTAAATAAGATCTGATTTTTAGACAAGATTTTAATAAGACTAAGTACAGGTTGGCTCGAATTCGAATCTATGCATGGCGAACTCAAAAACCATAAGAGATACAGTGTCGGGCAAATTTAGGCAAAATTGCGTATTTAGGTGCCTAACAATATGCCGTTTAGAATGTTTTAAAATTCCGAGTATTTCCGGAGATATACGAAAAAAACCCAAATATTGAAAAATCGTTTTATTTTTTCCTAAGCTTATTTAAAAACGGATTTTAAATTGAATTGCACTTTTGCTTTGCCACTTTTTTCACTCTATTCAATAGTGGCATTCAATTCGGAATCCGACTTTTCGTCTTCAAGGGACCTTCATCAATTTTATTTTTTTAAATACAAACTAAATACTTTTTTATCGTTTTTGAGATGATACTGGCGCTATTAATATGAATATGTGTTTTTATTTTTTTTTTATTCTTTTTTTTATTTTTTTTTAATTATTCATTTTGCTTTGGTATAAAAATAAATAAACCTGTTTATTTAATTTTACTATTTTTTATTTTTATTAAAAATAATTCTAATAATCCAATTTTCCACTCAACACAAAAAACAAATTAAAATACTTTCATAGAATATAAAAATTTCAAAAGTAGCTTAAACTATTTGAAATAACGCCAAAGCAAAATAAGTAATTTAAAAAAAAATAATAAAATAAAGTAAAAAAAAGGAATAAAAGAAATTAAAAACACATTTTCATATTAACAACGCCAATATCGTCTGAACAACAATAAAAAAATTAAATTCGTATTTAAAAAAAGAAAATTGATGAGGACTCCTTGAAGACGAAACGTCGGATACCAAACTGAATACCATCATTGGATAGACCGGAAAAAGTGGTAATGCAAAAGTGCAATTCGTTTTAAAATTTGCTCAGGAAAAAAATAAAACAATTTTTCAATATTTCCTTTTTTTTCGGATATCACTGGGAATTGTACCCCACCTCCCCGGATACCCAAAAAAAAAACGTAAAGAACTGTTCGGAGAGTTAATAAAAATATGTAAGAAAAATAAATTAATATGAAAAGGTTAGAGAATCGCAGTTTTTGGCGAAAAAAAGGCGAAGGAGTTCAGCTACGAGGTCGTGGATGCCAAAAATGGGAAGAAAAAAATGCTTTATGAAAATTTTTTTTTGAAAAAAATTGGAAAAAGTGAAAAAAACGTAAAAAAATGTTCGGAAAGCTAATAAAAGTGTTATAAAACGAAATAAGAAAAAAAAAGGGCAAAAGATTGTTTAGACAGTTCATAAAAGTATTATAAAACCAAATAAGACAAAAAATTTATAAAAAGAAAGGAAAAATTGTTTGGAAAGTTAATAAAAGTATTATAAAACGAAATAAAGAAAGAAAAGTGATAATAAAAAAAATAAGAGAAACGCGGTTTTCGTCGTAAAAAAAGTTGAAAAAAACAAAGCTTCCTAATATCTTTCAGAAGTTTCACTTCAATTGTGTGCTTATAAAGGCGAGGCACATAACTTTTTTGATTATTTTCAGAGTTCCTAGAGATTGATTTAAGTAAATTAGTACCTAGGCTGTAGTATTCCTGTTAAATTGTAGAAAATCTGACAAACGATGAGCCCGTTTAACAGGGTCATCAGTGAAGGGGGGGGGGGATTATAGCCGCCACCTCCACGGTGATCCAAAAATTTTATAAAAAATTTATAAAAACGTTAAAAAAACTGTTCGGAAAGTTAATAAAAGTATTTAAGAAAAATAAATTAATAGAAAAAAAGTTAGGGAAACATGGTTTTCGGCGAAAAAAGTGAAGGAGTTCAGCTACGAAGTCGGGGATGCCAAAATGGGAAGAAAAAGTGCTTTATGAAAAAAAGAAATTTGAGAAAATTGGAAAATATTTAGAAAAAAAAACGTAAAAAAAATTTCACAAAGGTAATAAAAGTGTTCTAAAACGAAATAGGAAAAAAAAATAATAAAAAACAAAAGATTGCTTGGACAGTTAATAAAAGTATTATAAAACCAAATAAGATAAAAAAATTAAAAAAAAAGAAAAAAATTGTTTGGAAAGTTAATAAAAGTACATATTTAAAACGAAATAAAGAAAAAAAATTGACAACAAAAAAAAAGTTAGAGAAACGCGGTTTTCGTCGTAAAAAAAGTTGAAAAAAAAAATTAAAAAAGTATCGAAACCGTGGGCAAAAGTTGAGAAAAAAAGCTAAAAAAATAATAAATATAACTTCCTAATATCTCTTTCAGAAGTTGCCATTCAGTTGTGTGCTTATAAAGATGAGGCACATATTTTTTTTTATTTGCAGGTTATTTAGAGTATTGATTTAAATAAATTAGTACCTAGGTAAAAACAGTATTCCTGTTAAATTGTAGTACTACTGGTTTATTAATGCTTGTATAAAGCAGTTAGATTTGGTATTATAATATTATGACGAAATAATTAATATTTGTTAAATTTTTAGATTTAACGATAAAATCCATCATTACAAATTATATTTTGATCCTGATGGAGGACTTTATGTGAGAGAGAAAAGATATGATTGTGCCAGATCTCTAGTTGCTGATGGCTTGGTAACTATGTATTTGGAATTGAAGGCTCCAACTATTCTGCAGAGACTGACGAGTGTTAATTACCATGAAAGTCCTTACATGACATTTACATTGAACAAGAGGAAACTGAAAGCTCTCTCAAAACAAAATGCTGTGTAAGTTTACGAGATTGTAGATACCTATCCAGAAGATAGGTATTCAATTCCTTTTGTTTATGGCTGTTCTTTAAAAATATTAAGTAGTATTTATCTGTAAAAACTTATATGTGGGTTACTTTCAAAACTGTCAATGGTTTGTGTAGAAAACTATCATCTGTAATATATTTTTCCTTTAGTTAAGATGTATGTATTTTACTGTATCTGTATGATGAGTTTTATTAAATAGTGACAGAGAAGCTAGGAAATACCAGTTATGCTGTAATATATATTTTTAAAATATGTGTGGTTAATTCTACAGATGTCTGACAATGTTGCTTTATGATATGAATATTTTACTAAAAGTACATTTTGTTGGAAAATTAAAATAATGGAAATACAAATTTTACATAAACACCTAAATTATATTATAATAATTTGGTAATTCAATTGCCATGTGAG